>JANHFR010004401.1:134553-144894 GCA_032468015.1 Mimophis mahfalensis
TGTGGAGAGGAGGAAGAAGAGGTGGAAGAGGAGGAGGAGGAGGACTGTGGGCCCTTGGTGCTCTCTGAGGTTGGCGGTTTCCTTGAGGGCGTTTCATTACCCAACTAAGCAACATCATCAGTGCTGATGCCCCCACCCATTACCACTGATGATGTTCCCTAGTTGGATCCTGAAACGTCTGCAAGAAACCCCCAAAGCGGAGAGTGCCATGGACCCCACAATCTCCCTCCTCCTCCTCTTCACACACACACACACCCATTCCTTTTTAGCACTGTTGGGCCACGAAACCTCCTCAACCTAACCCCTGTATCTAAACAGAGAGCAAGCCACCCTCGCTAGCCCTGATGCCGTTACCTAGCTGGGCGAGGAGACGCCTGCAAGCCAAGAAAGCAAAGACTTCATTTCCCAGAGCGCCCCTCAAGGTGGCCCAGCTGCAGCCTCAAAGCTCCCCATCCCATCCCATTCGTGGACCCCCCCCAACCCACCCACCCACCCAAAGTGGGACGTTACTGTACCAAGCGTCCGATGTGGAGAGTTTCGCCGGCAGAATTTCTTCCCTTCTGCCCAGGAACATCATCCCCCGTCCCATCAGTCGGGGCTCGGGTTCACCGGCGGCTTGGGACGAGTCCAGCTGCAGCCGCAGAGCCACCGCCACCTGCCTTTGGTGCGTGTGTGCTGGGAAAAGAGAGGCACACCAGGGAGGAGACAGCCTCTCCTCTTCCTCATGCTTCCTTCTCCATCCGCACCCGCCCGCTGGAGCTCTTATCTCAGTTCACGCCGCTGCTATGCGCTTGGCCGACGGCCTGCGGGCTGGCTCGGAGCTGTGTCTGTTGCAAGAGAGGCTCGGCTTCCACACTCTCACACACACACACCCCAGCACACCAGTCTGCTGTGCTAACCGCTCTCTTCATTGGCTGCCTCCGGGCCGCACAGGAAACTCTCGCTTTTAATGACGGGGTGGGCCGGGCATGCTCTGCAAGACTGACCACCAACCGGTCATCCGGGGAGGCCAAAGGGTGTCTGGAAGGCGAGCCAAGGAATGCGCTTGGTCCGACAGGACAATGAGAACGTGGCCCACAGCAGGAAGAAGCTGTTTTTATTCTCCCCCCATCCTGAAATCTTGAAGTCAGGCGGAAGAGGTCCGGTTTGGTCTCGTCTTCCGCGGTCTCAGACGGTCGGAGGAAGGAAGAAGCGAAAATATTCTGAACTCGAAGGACGGTCAACTTCCTTTCTGTTCAGTTCCGCTCCTAGGAAGTTGGGACTTGCGTGTGCAAATGTCTTTTTTTGGCTCTGTTGCCCTTCCGGGAGTCGTGTCGGCTTCCCCCATGAAAGCTGATCCGGTTGTCTCATCCGTGGACCAACAGGGCTTGGCCTGTTTAACATCCTTACCTCCCCAAAGGTGCTTTTTTTTCTCCAGGAGGCAACTGGGCTGTCTTTTGAAGACGTTTCTCCTCTCCTCCAAGGAGCTTCTTCAGCTCTGAATGGAAGGAGAGATATTGCTTGCAGACAGTCGGTCGTTTGCATCCTTTTAGAGGGTCGTCGAGGCCACTTGGAGGATTGTCTGCGTCCTTAGGGTCACCCAAGAGGCTCAAATGGTTCCTGTACTCTGCCCTTTTTTAACTCTGCAAATCCATTCCTGCTCGCACACCATCCCAAGGGTGTCCCATCCCGAATTGTAGAGCTAAAAGTCCGGCAAGATTCCCTGTCCACCAGGCCAATTCCATTCCCCACCAGGCCAATTCCATTCCCCACCATCCCGCCAGAACTAAAGAAGCTTCTCGGATGAGGAGCGAAACAGCTTCACACCAAAACCAGGAAGTCCAGTTGCCTCTGGAGTAACACACCTTTTGGACAGCCAGGACCCGGATGACCGAGAATCTCCACAGACAGGTGGCCCATTTCCATATCTTGCCAAACTAAAACGACCAACTCTTTTGGCCAAAATACAGCCAATAGTTAGAAGGAAGCTAGGAAGCATGGATGGGCCCCGTCCAAGAGACCCCTCCATGCTCTCTATGGCTCATCCTCTTAGACAAGACTCTGAAGACAGGTAGATGGCAGGCAAGCTTGTAGGCATAGAGCTTACAGGTAGTCCTTGGCTTGCAACAGTTCATTTAGTGCCCATTCAAAGTCAAAAAGGCCCTGTAAAAAAAAGCCACACGGCCGTTTCCCACACTTATGACCATTGCAGCATTCATTCCCCACGGCCGTGTGATCGAAACACCTGGCAACTGACTCAGATTTATGACGGTTGCAGCTTCCCAAGGGTCACACCTTTCGCAACCTTCCGACAAGCAAAATCGAGAGGAAAGCCAGATTCACGTAACCACCACGTTAACGATGTAAGAACCATGATTCATTTTAAGAAATGTGGCGAGAAAGGTCGTAAAAACGGGTCAAAACTCACAGGGCAACCGTCTCGCTTAGCGATGGGGATTTGGGGCTCGATTGTGGCGGTAATGCGAGGGCTACCTGTATGGGATCCCGCAACGGGGCAAATGGTTATTTAATTGTTCCTTTTCCTCACCTGTAAACGGGTAACTTTGGAGACGGTTATTTCGATTTCTTTGGAAACGGACCTGAAAGTGCTTTTAATGCCGGGTGTGAAGCCAACCCTTGTTTTATAACTTAATCCTGGGATTGAGACCAACCGTCGTTCTGAACATCAAAGCTAAACTTGATAAGAAAAAAACGGATCTTTTCCAAGCTCTCTGATCTGGAAAACCCAGGTCTCATGCATGCGAGTTTCAAAGTCCAGATCATATAACTTGGGTCTCCTGATCGGAGGACAGAGAGAACCGGATGTTGGCGACAAAGATCACAAACTGAACGGGGTTGAGGGTCTCCCCCCGCCTCTCTTGGAAGAGGAACCTGTCTGCTGACTCACCAGCACGAGGGTCTTCTCCAGCCAGGCCGGGCCGCTCCATCTAGGACATTCCTCAGTTTCCCCCTCGCTGGATGGGTTTCGGATTGTCCGTCTGTTCTGCTCCCTTGCTCGATTCGGCCTGGGAGATGCATCGCCCACATGCAAATGTACTGGGGGAGTTTTTCAACCGTGGACAGATTACCTTCCCTCTTTTGCATACCTGTTCGAAAGGTAAAAGCCCGGAGGGGGAAAAAGAAAAAGAAGAACGACAAAAGGTGAAGCAAGACAAGAGAAGGAGAATACAATTTTAAGAGAGAAGAGCCTATGGCAATCTGAAATACAGTTGCAGGAACTACAATGAAAAGGAGGACCAGGGTGTGTGTGTGTGTGTGTGAGACGCAATAGTGGTGTTCCAATATTTGAGGGGCTGCCACGAAGAAGAGGGGTGGGGGTGGGTGTCAGCCCATTTTCCAAATCCCTTGAAGGCAGGATGAGAACTAATGGATAGAAACTTATCATGGAGAGAAGCAAACTTAGAATTAAGGAGGAATTTCCTGCCGGGGGTGAACAATTAAACAGTGGGACGAACTTGTGGGTGCTTCGTCACTGGAGGCTTTTAAAAAAACGAACTGGGCAAGCTTTGGTCTGGAATGGTGTTGGCTCTCCTGCTTGAGCAGGGGGTTGGTCTAGAAGACCTCTGAGGTCCCTTCCATATTCTGCGTTCTGGGTGGACAGGAAGCGAAACGTCTTCAAACAAAAACCAGAAAATCCACTTGCCTCTTGGGAAAAAAAAAAAAGCACCTATGGGATCCGGATGATTAAGAATCTCTGCATGTGTAATTATGCAGGTGCTAACAGCTTCAAGGATCTTTTTAGCTCGGAACTGGAAGAAAGAGGCGATACCGTCCGAAGATAATGTTATAAATAAAATTCTAGAGTGCGCAAGGGATGAACTGATTAACCTTAGCCGTTAAAGAGAAAGATGAATCAGAATATTATGAGATTTGGGATACATTTTACCCTTGGTTGCAAAATAGAAATGAGAAACGATAAAATGCAGCTGTGAGACTAAATAAGAATAATACGGATGGAATGAGAAATAATGTGGATAAGGAAGGTAGTAAGAGGATTCATGCATTAGTAATGACTTTTATTTAGTAATAAATAGCCAACAAAATTGCATTCGGGATAATGTTGTTAGAATTGGCATTTATGATATATTTGTGATATATGATATAAGTTTTAGGTATGCATATACTTGTTTAAGGAATAAGAATAATTAATAATGGTGAAAGGAGTAAGTGGGATTTGTTTTATAACAAGGAGGGGTGTATTTGATATTATCCGGACGATGCGCTTGTGGAAGAGAGAAAATGGTTGTAACTTTCTTTTTAAAAAATACAACATTTTTTTAAAAAAAGAATCTCTGTAGACAAGGAAAAGGATGAGAAGGAGGTGGAGGGGTAGAAAGAGAAGGAGGAGAGGAGGGAGGGAGGGAAGGAAGGGGAAGGAGAGGACAGAAGACAAGTATCTACCTGCTGGTATTCTTACTTTTGTAACCCCTTGCCTCTCTGTGCTCTCTTCCTACAATCATTTGCACCCCATTGTGCCTAACCCTAGAAAAATATTTAGCAGCAACCATCCAATGGGAGGGGCTTTCCCTGAAGTTGCTGGCAGAAACTACTTGACATGCATAATTATCCAAAACTTGCCAGACAGGGCTGTCCACGTCAGAGTGAATGATGGATGGACAGCCTGCGGTCATTTTAGCCTGACGTCCAGCTGTATTTTGCTGTACGAGCGCAAGCTGGGAAGACAAGAAATCTAGGATGATATTATTATTATTATTATTATTATTATTATTATTATTATTATTATTATTATTATTATTATTATTATCCCCAAGGAACTCCTTTTGCAGTCAGGAGGCCCTAGCATACTGTTCAATAAGAGGTGATTTCTATAATTAATGCAACCTCCTGACTCTGAAAAGAGTGTCCTAAATCAGGATGGAAAGCAGGGGTTTTTTAGAGTGTAGAGTCATAGGGCTGGGAAGGAGCTTGGAGGTCATCTAGTCCAACCCCTGATCAAAGCAGACCTCATAACATTGACGCTATAGGGTGCTGCGCACCAGCACAACTACCCACAAGCAGAGTTTCTTCCCAAATGCCATCACTCTGCTAAACAGCTAATTTCCATAATAAATTATAAATATTAAAAAAACATAAATAAAATAAACTTGTCAAATTATTACTAAGACTGGATTACTATTACTCTTCTCCTTCCTAGTACCTATCTCTTCTCACTTATGACTATACCACATTGCTTGTATCTTTACTATTTGTTATTTTTGCTGTCTCCTGGTATGATTTGATTGCTTATTAGTAACCTATCACTAAGCCTTGTATTTTGATTCCTGATGAATGTATTTTATATTAGTTTTTCTTATGTACACTCAGAGCTTATGCATCAAAGACAAATTCCTTGTGTCCCCAATCACACTTGCCCAATAAAAAGAACTGTTATGCTATTCCTTTCTCTAGATTAGCAGAGTTGGAAGGGACCTATTAGGTCATCTAGTCCAGCCCCTCGCCCAAGCAGGAAACCCTGCATCATTTCTGACAGTCCAGTCTCTTCTTAAAAGCCTCCAGGGATGAAGCTTCTACAACTTCCAAAGGCAGCTTCTGTTCCATCGGTGGATCATTCTCGCTGTCAGAAAATTTCTCATTTCCGGGATGAATCTCTCCTTGTTTGGTTTCCATCCATGATTCCTTGTCCGGCCTTTTGGAAAACTGCTTGACCCCTTCCTCCTCTCTGGGGCAGCCCCTCAAATATCGGAAGATGCTCTCCTGTCTCCCCTGGTCCTTCTCTGCCCTCGACTAGCCAGGCCCAGGTCCTGCAACTTGACCACACCAAGAAAATGAGTTGAGTTTTAAAAACCGCAGGTCATGTTTAAGTGATGACGTTTTTTTTTTTCTGAGATGGGGGCAACGACTGAGATGCTGCCCCAAAAGAGGTGGGGCCTTCCTGGGTTTTCTTCAAGCGGAGGAGGGATTGAAGGCGAGGCTGAGCATAAATTCAGTTGAGCCTGCGGGGCAGGCGGGGTGGTGCAGAATTATTTATTTTTAATCCCATTTATATCCCACCCTTCTCCGAAGACTCAGGGCAGCTTACAAAGTGCTCAGCAACATCCCTCATTCCATGCATAGGCCTGCTCATTAGGGCTCTCGCCCCCCACAAGCGGCATTGTACAGTCAGCTTATTGCCCCCACAATCTGGGTCCTCATTTTACCTACCTCGAAAGGATGGAAGGCTGAGTCAAGAATAATGAAGGTAACAGAAACAGAATTGGGGCAAAAAATAATTCTGAAATTTGTGATGGCCTCGCCTTAAATTCTTCCTCCACCTGAATCCAGGAAGGGAAAAAAAAATATCTTGAAGGTTCTAGCCAAAACTCAACACACACGGCAGCGGCCCATCTGGGAGACTGCAGTGTTTGAAAGCAACATGGAATCCATGGTACAATTCCCATTTATGTTTGCTGCTGCCGCCTGTTGAGATCAGCAATAAACCTTGGAGCCAGCCTGACTGCCGTCTCTGCAAAGGAAACGGAAATTTGCAGAAGATTTTGCAAAGGAAATGTGAACGTCCTGGGATAACGTTTAAAAAAGAAGCACTTTTAAACCAGTCAGCAACTTTTAATTATTTTTAATACTGACCGTCTAGCGGCTAAGGTACCTGGCTAAAGAGCAATGAGAGTGTGAGATCTCTGAAAGGTTGACTTTGGGCCAGGCACCTTCTGAGCAATCTACCCCACAGGGTTGTTGCTGTGAGGAAAATAGGAAGAGGTGTTGTGTGTTGGTTTGTTGCCTTGCAAAAATAATGAAGGCAGGATGCAAGTAATCAAGGCGGAATACAAACGAACAATGCACGCATAATGGTTTCATTACAAGATGGGCAGCAAGCACAACATAGATGGATGGATAATATAGTGATCTGTTGAAAAATAGAAGTCACCTGTTTGTTTTTTAACTCTGGTTTTCTTTTTTTCCCATGTTTCCCCCCCCTTTTGGTTTGCTATTGTATGCAAAAGTTTAGTAAGTATAATTAAAGCTGGGGCCCAGCAACACAACTTCCTTTTTGATACGCCGCCACCCTTGTGGCTCCTTTTAACAAAAAGTCGGCAAACAAGCGTTGGAAAAAAAATGTTTCGCGCTGTCCTTAAGAGGAACCAGGAAGGAGGAACTAACAAGCGGCTTCGGGTTGGAATGTCATGTTTTAGTCGCTTGCGGTCAGTGAGTAGGAACTCAAGTTGGAAGAGGAGGAGGAAACAAGGTGATTTTAAATTAAGAACCAGAAAAGAACTGGGAGAATGGTAAAGCAAACCCCTGCAGTTGTTAAAGAGAGTTTGTTCGACGAATCCAGCTTCCCTATTTGATTTTGCCCGCAGGAAAGTGGCAAAACGCGACCGCGTGACCCCAGGATTTTGCAAACACGATTAAATACGAAAGTTGCCGAGATCTGAATTTCGATTGTTGTGACCGCGGGGATGTTGTGTGACAAAAGTCACTTTTGCAACTCCGAATTGTCGTTTGAGTAAGCGGCTGCTTATTTTTCCACAGGGGACCGTGATTTTTAATAACATTACGGGAGAAGGGAGGCATTCTCCCCATCCATCTTAGCTACGCAGGTAAGCTACGATCTTATTTCCGAGCCCAACTGGGGTTCCCCCAAGACACACCACCACCCAAGACAAACCACGTTTTGTTGGAAAAAAAACAACAAGACTTTTTAATAGGCCGGTTCTTCTTCTTCGACAGTCAAATGGGGAAGGGAGCGGCTCAGGCCTTGACGGCGTATTTGCGAGGCGGATAAAGCCGTTCTTTGCGCTGTTGTTTTTTGGTCTTCAGGCCCTCTTCGTGTTTGTTTAGCCTCCTCCGCATGGCTCGCGTCTTCTTCGGACGCAGGTCCAACGGCTTGTACTTCTTGCCCTGCGGCCGAGGAGGAAAACAAGAGACATCAGCACAGCCTGGTCGATGCTGGAAAATGCAGCTTTCCCAATGGCTACCCCTTGATATTACGTAGTAGGCCACCTCTTGTAAGGGAAAAGCAGGCAGAACTGGGATGGGGGGGATTAAGCGCGTCATTGGTTTAGAATCGCTGCGTTCCCACAAGCGCCCCGAGTCCCACCCTTCCTGAATTCCGCTGACCCTTATCTGAGGGCCAATTTAGACTTCAGCTGACCAGATTCTCAAATAATAAATCTCCTACGCTGCAATATTACACAACGTTCTGATCCTTTGCACCTTGGACACTTGGACAGGAGAAATGGGCTTCCGATTGTCTATTTTGAGCGACTGAGCCTGGATTTTATTTCTTTTTTTTAAAAAAAATATTTTTTATTAATTATTTGCATTAAAAAAAAGACAAACATACATAATAATATGTTCTCTTTGTAACGTGGGTGACTTGGTATTGTATAGATTATGTTTGTTCGTCTTTCTTTAATGTAAATAATTAATAAAGATTTTATTTTATTTCACTTCATATATGGACCTCCCAGAAATAGCTGCCTGGCCACTGTGGGAAAGGAAGGCTGATATACCCAGTACTTTTTATATTATTTTTTAAAAGGCTCATTTGCAATGGGCTGGCACACACCCATCGTCGTTCCATCATTCCAGACAGCCAGAAAAAACGAAGAATGATGAATGGGTCTGTTTAATATTTTATCTCCGTGTGCAAATCGGGTTAGGCTCCGTGCTTGGCTTTTGATTGTTTCAAAGAGGGTGCTATGAATGGCTTGTTAGGTCTGATGTAAACACACCTCAAAGGAACCTCCGCTGTTTGTTTTAGAGTTTAGACATTCCCACGGGGTTCGAGGAAGGCCTAGCACAGGGCCAGGATCGCACCCATTTTCTGACTCGGCATAACTATAGGTGGTCTTCGACTCACGACCACAACCGAGCCCAACATTTCTGCTGCTAAGCGAGACATGGGCTAGGTGGGTTTTGGACCCATTTTCCGCTGGCTAAGCGAGCTTGACCTCCCTCGTCCCAAAGTGACACCAACGAAACAACGGTGCCCTCGGCGTGTAATGTACCTGGTGGATAGGGGCCTGACCAAACTGGCTGGCCAAAAGGTATCCAGCAGGTAACCTGCTTTTGCAAGAGCAGATTCACACGGCATCCACCGGATGGTAAGCCGTGTTGGGTGATAGCCTTGCGAGCCACTAGATTCGTCGTCCCCCCCGATGGCCCTCAAGTGTCTAAAAATATCCAAAAAGGTTTGCCCTCTCCAAACTTTTCCAACTCTAGGGGGTGGGTGGGGCTCATCTCTGTTTTGCATTGTCCAAAGACATTTTCCGAGGTCTTGTAGCCGCCAAGCCGCATGGAATGCTATCACATGCCCACCAAAGTGGTACCTATTTATCTACTCACACTTGCATGCTTTCGAACTGCCGAGTCGGCAGGAGCTGGAGCAAAGAACGGGAACTCACCCCATCATGCAACAAGCGGGTCTCGAACCCCAGCTGTCCAATTTCCAGCTAACAAGCTCAGTGACTTTAACCATTAAGCCACTAAACCCGCCCACCTCATGCCTAAACCAGCCTCGTATTTATACCACAGTCCGCAAACGTAACTCCAACTGGTCATCCTTGGGGCCTGACGCTTTCCATGCAAAGGAATCTCAACAAAAAGAGGCAGGGATTAACTCTTCAGACTCACTTTGTAGAATTTTCTGAGGTTTTCTTTCTGGGTCTGGTTAATGACGGTCAGCACTCTGGCAATGGATTTACGAACCACCCGGCTGGAAATTTAAAAAAGGAATATGTATATATGAATAAGTCACAGGAGGGAATTTTAGGTCAAAGAAGCATGCTGGTTTATTCCATCAAAATTTTCGGGGGTCTTTGTTTTCAACCCCGGTAGTGTGTCCGATCCGGAGAAGCATAGGGGAAAAACTCACATCTTGGAGAGTTTGGAAGCTGCTCCGCCAGTCACCTTGGCAACGCGGAGTTGAGACAGTTCGACCTTGAGGTCATCTAGCTGTTTCAACAGCTCTTCCTTCTTCTTCCCTCGCAAGTCACGGGCTTTGATCTTGGCCTAGGAGCAGAAGTAGATCTAGCATCACAGAGCAAAAGGTAAGACAGCTTTATAAACACTGTTTCTGCAATAAACAAACAAAAAAAAGCACCTCCCCACACTATAAACTCAAAGTGGCAATGGTATGAGAAGGAAAAAAAAAATATTGTCTTGTCCTTGTTTTCCTAAAATCAGCAGACTCCCCAAAACACTTTTATTTAAAGCTGAGCAAAGGTAACATATATACATATAACCCGTAACTTCAAAACTGAACTATAGGCCTGAGGATGGCAAGTGTGACCTTGTCGAAACATAGCCAATAATCTTAAAAATACCAGGCTAAAATTTCAGCCAGAATCCAAAAAGACCCTACAAAACATTTTGTTGGGA
>JANHFR010004402.1:223041-234105 GCA_032468015.1 Mimophis mahfalensis
CGCTCTTCTTCCTTACTTAAAACTAGTTATGCTGTATTCTTTAGCTTAAAAAGTTCCCATGATAAATCCCACTCATTTTCTGCCCTTGCAGTTGTAATCTAAAAATACAGAGAGGAAAGCAAAAATGAGGTGACAATTTAGATGTAATATTTTATGGTTCCAAGAATAGTTTGGTGTAATGAAAATGAATTATTCAGAGGATGTCAATGATGCTTTCTTTTTCTTTACAGAAAACAAATACAGGTAGTCCTTGACTTAAAAACAATTTGTTTAGTGACTGTTTGAAGTCACAACAGTGCTGAAAAAAGTGACTTGTGACCATTTTTCACATTTATGACTTGCAGCATCCCTATATGGTTATGTGATTTACATTTGGATGCTTGACAACTAGTTTATATTTATGATAGTTGCAGTGACCCATAGTCATGTGATTCCCTTTTGCAACCTCCTGACAAGCAAAGTCAATGCGGAAGCTTAATAACTTAACAACTGCAGTGATTCACTTAACAAATGTGGCAAGCAAAGTCATAAAATAGAGCAGATTAATTTAACAAATTTCTCACTTAGCAACATAAATTTTGAGCTCAATTGTGGTTGTAAGTTGAAGATTGCTTGTATTCCTCTTTATTTCCAAAGGGTAGTTGATTCTAAGGTCCTTTGTAAAGAGGTTATCCAAACCCCAGCAATTAGTGACTAATGAGTGAAGGTGGTTGTTTCTGGTGCTTGTTGCCACTTCAGTAATATTGGTTATCTTTTCTCAACTTCGAGGAGTAAGAGAAGACTTGCCTTTTACATACTGTTAGGGAAATTTACTATAACTTATTTCTAAGTAAAAATGGCTTCTCTATGTTTTCTATGTGTGGATTTTAAGTATATGGAAGTCATTATATTCTGTTTTCATCCTTAGTACATTGGAAATACATTGGGCTTTTAAAATTGTTTCAGTGGCATTATACATTTCAATATAAACACTTTTTCCTCTTTGAATTTCTTTTTTCTCCTCAGTCATGATCTTTGTACCAGTAGTATTTCAGTGGTCCTGTTTCTTTAATATAATGCACTTTAAAATATTTGTGTGTAGTTATACGATCACCTCTAGGCTAAGAAGTTAGTTGACAAGAGGTTGCCAACTTGTTTTGCATTACTTAATTTATTTTCCTTCTCCCTTTTCTCCCTAAGGTCCCCGTAAGCCTTTTGGAGAGCGGAAAGTCCTTGTTCTCGCAACCACAATCTGCACCAACCCCCAACCTCCAGTGCTGTTCCAGGTGGGAGTCCCCCACCTCCTGATGTCCACTGAAAACCAGTGTGTTTGCATGGGGGGGGGGGGAGTGGAGGTCTCTTCATTTGCCATCACCTTTATATTCTCATTAGTTTTTTCTTTTACTGTCCCTATCTTTATTGCCCGTCATTTGTCGGCAGCTACATTCCCCTTCTCCCTGGACATTTCTGCTCAACACCTACCAGGATCCGCAGCCTCTATGCTCCTCTTCCTCTTCTTCCAACAGTTGGTGATGTTCATTTGATTTTTTTCTCTCTCCAGTGAGCATTTTTTTTCCTGTGCATTTTGCAGCTAAAATCTTTACTTCTGTGTTTTGAGAGAGCTGTCTCCTTTTTGTTGATTTAGACTTAAAAGGTTTTTACACAAACCACACAATGGGTGGGTGGGAAGTAGAGGGATATATGATCTAATCTGTTCGATTTAGTGTTTCTCAGACACCACCACCCCTGCCCTTAAAAATGGTGGAGGGTTGTAAGAAAAAGTTGGAGCGCATGTTGCCAACCCAGAATTAGATGGAAGGCAGTGCTATTTAGTAGTGCCTCCCTCTGTTCCCCAGTTTCTATCAAGATTTTGTGATGAAATGCAGGCAGTTTCTTTCAGTAGCCTGCAACAGTGGAGCTGATTCTTGATGGTGGCAAAATTGAGGGTTAAGCTATTCCTGCTCCTCCTCCCCCAGAACAAAATAAATTTAATATGCAGTGCTCTTTTTCCTTTTTATTCCTCCCTCAAAGGAAACTCTTTTCATATTGATCAGCTGAGCCAGGTCATGAGGGGTTAAGTTTGGAACTGGAACAGGGGCATTCAGGCATTTTAGGGGGAAGGTGACTGAAATTTTGCTGAGAAGAAGCTGAGAAACCCTAAATCAGGGAGGGTGGGATCAGAAGTTTCTTCATATTTCTTAAAAGCATTTAATTTTTTTTGATATGTACAGCAAGGAGATTTTTTCTGTCAATAAACTTATGAAATGCAAAATCTGTTGTGGAGTCATTCAGAATTTTCTCTAAGCCTGGTCAAAGGAGATCTTCAATTAAATATGTAGGCTTTTCAACACTACGGTTGCTTCTTCCTCTATTTAGTGCTTTTGGTTGGTTTGAAGAATGAATGAATTGCTAGAATAAAAGTACCTAAGTCTGTTTAGAACACACGCATACACACATTTCTCTATTTAGTCTGCAAGATGGTTGTTTCCCCTGTCCAGTTATGTCCAACTCCAGAGGCAGTGCTCATCTTCCAGCTGAGTTTCATGCCACTCCTGCTGTACTGAGTGGAGCTGCCTGAGTTGGTTAGCTGCATGTTTGAAGCTCCATTTCAGTCCCAAAGGGGCACGTATGAGAAACGCACATCTGCGCACGCTCATCGTTGTGAATGTAAATGCAGCCCACCTCTGCTCATCTTCATTTCTTAGCTGAGGGCCAGTGTTACCCAAAGAAATCTATATGGTCCTGTGTCCAGCATGACTATATGTCGAAGCACACGGAACTCATTTTCCCAACGAAGTACCTATTTATCCAGCAGACATTTGCATTCTTCTGAACTGCTTGGTGGGCGTCACCATCATGCATCACTTAGGTCCTGAACCTGGGCTATCAGCTTTCCACCTGACAAGCTCAGCATTAAATGTTGAGCCACTATGTTTAAACCAAATTCAAAAGTAACTTTAGTAACCCAAAAGTTCTTAAATTTTTTGAGTTCATTTTGTTTGGGCAGAGTTAATAATGTCCAAACTACTTCCCTTTCAAATAGAAAGAAGCTTTCAAGCAAATTCTGCAATATACCTTATTTACACCTATGGTATGTGATTAGACATGCATAGAGAAATCTTATTTTTCTTTTAAAAAATCACTGATTTTTTTGTGCATTTGGAACATTGCATTTGACAGCAAAATCAATTTTCAAGAAACATGGCTGAACAAAACAAGATTCTCTTTTCCAAGAATAAAAGGAGTAAAAGGAATGGCTATAATGCCTGTAGCTTTTAAAGACGCCAATGTTTTTTCTGTTCTCTGTTCTTTCCCAATTTAAACACAACTTCCTGTCAGTTCTGTTTATCTTCCTGGCAGCTGGCAGCTGTCTGCTGTTAGCTTTTGGTTACTTGTCTACATAGGGCTCTGTTAAAGCCATCCTGGTTTGCCTTTCGCCCATTTCAATCACCTAACTGAAGTATGAGTAAATATTCTAGGATTTTTCTGTGAATTAGTGTTCTGGATGGGGAAGAGAGGAAGAAACCTAGGTTGATCTTGCCCATCATGTTTACTAAGCCTACTCTCGCCAATATTGTTTGTTTTTGCTCTTGCTTAACAAAGGAAGATGCATCCCATGTCAGAATAGTATATGTACAATAGCTGTGGTAGTGCAGTGAGTAGAGTGCTCTATGTAGTACTTAGCTGCCAGCTGCCTGCAATTAGGCAGTTCATATCTCACCAGGCTCAAGGTTGACTCGGCCTTCCATCCTTCTGAGGTGGGTAAAATGAGGACCCAGATTGTTGGGGGCAATGTGCTGACTTTGTAAACGGCTTAGGGAGGGTTAAAAGCCCTGATAAGCGGTATATAAATCAAATGCTATACAGATGGTGAACCTTTTTTCATTCTCTTCCCATCATGTCGAATCACAAACATATAAAACTTGGCACATTTTATTGTTTGGTACTCCTGAGCCCAAAGTCATCATAGATTCATGGAACTAACTGTCATTACAAAGGTAGGAAAAATTACATCACAACATAATAAAAAAAATATATTTTGACTGATAATTGTCATTTCATGCCCCACCTTTTTTCTCTGTGCCATTCTGTTTCTGTTGCTAGCCTTAAATATGTGGTACGTGCTAATGGAATTCAAAAGTCTTTCTCAGCATAAAAAAGAAACCATCCTCAAATTATGCAGAACTATATAACCTCAGGAAATAAAACAGTTCCTTATCTGGCATGAGCGTTTACTAGCTATGCAACTTTAGAAAACATATATAAATAATGTGTTAATATATTTAGGCAAATGTTATTGGATGAATGCAATAAATTAATTTCATTTTTATATATGTTTCCTGTTCAGTAAAATTATTGAAACACAGATCCAATTTGAGTAGCCTGGAATTAATCTTTTTGTCCTTGAACAATAAATGGCAACAGATGTGATGTGGCACTAAATACTCAGGGGCTCAAGTTCAATTTGGAGTGCTTCAGAGATGGCCGTGGTAGAGTTGTCCTATCACAGCTAAACGTTTCCATCCTTTTTTTTGGGGTGGGTGTTAAAATAAGAACAGGAATGAGAGATCACTGTGGAACAAACGCAGTTTGTACTCTTAACCCTGTTAAAAAAAGGCTTAAATTTACTTGGGCTGATTTAGATCTGATTTAAGGACTTAAAAACAAACCACTTTGATTCCCATTTGTAAACTCTGAAGAGGAGGGGAAACTGATCTGGAAAGCATTGTTTTATGTGAAAGTGTAGTGGTTAAGGGAAGCATCCAAAACAGGAACCATTTAGAAGCTTCTTGTTCCATTTCCAACCCTTTATTTTAAATAAAAAACAAAAGTTCCATCACTAAAATGTAGCCATTTGATAGCTACATTTTGTGGATGAGGGACCATATACAGCCCATGGACTGCCTATTACTCACGCCTGCTGTTTGTCCTGGCCACCTTGACATGCATTGATGGGGGATTTTAAGCCTTTTTCTAAATGCTGAGGTCATGAACCTTCAATCCTGGTAGGAAACTCATGTTTTTTATTTTAAGGAATAAAATGGCATCTCATGTTCTGAGAGTTCCCAAGAATCCAGTTTCCTTTTGTATCCCTTTCCTTACCATAGTTGTAACAGTTCTTTGAAATACACAGTGACAAATAGTAATTAAGACACCAGAACTGGGTTGGTAGCCATGATAAGAAAGCTCTTGAATCTTCATTTCAGTAGAAATGAAGAAAAGATACATATCTGGAAGTAATGCCAGGATTTTAAGGTATACTGAATTGCACTTTAATCTTCCCATGTGTGGCACACAGACTTTAAAACTGATAAAGGTTGGGATGGATAAAAATAAACCAAGGCTGCAAATGTGGTAAAATGTACTTCCCCTTTTCATGTTATAAAAATAAAACTCTGCTTACCCCTTTCTCCACATCTTCACTGGTAAGTGCCAGTTCTTGAGGCAGGCAGTGTTTTACATGAACAGTTTTTGCACATAAGTTTTAAAGGAAGAGCAGAATAGTTTGGTCTCTGAAATTGTGTTAGATGTTCATATTTGCATGCATTCGTTTAGCTGGATGTGTATGTGTGCATGTACCTTTGATGCCTTATGATTGCTTGGACAAATCCCTACAATTTTCTTGCCAACGTTTTTAGAAAGCAGTCTGCCATTGCCTTTCTTCCAAAGGCTGACAGAGACTGAACAGTCCAAGGTCATTCTGCTAGCTTTGTGCCTAAATCAGTACTGAAGCACATGGTTTCTGGTTTCTACCCTGGTGCCTTTAACCCTTAGGTTTGCTTTAAATAACTATATTTGATTGATTACATAAATTATTAATTAATTATTAGCAGCAGAATAAGAAGCTAAATGCTGATCCATTAAAATTCCTTGAGATTTTTGTAAACAAGGTCCAGTTTAGGTTAATAGATTTTTTTGATATTTTTTCTCCAATGGAACCTAATGCAACTAAATTTCTTTGCATCTAACCAGCAAATGGTTGAAAACACGACAGAGCTGAATTTGAAGTTTTAAAATGCCCGTTTGTTAAGCCCTTAGTTTTTCCAACCTTTATGAATAAATTCAAGGTATATTTGTGTTAATATTTTATTTTCATTACACTAATGGACATGAAATATTTCGGTATTAGGAAGCCCCCTTCACATACACGGTAACCAGCTTATGTCATCGTCATTATTCTTCACACTTCAGCCAACCTCTTCCGTAAGTGGCAAAATTAATTTAAGTTTGGAGGGAACTATATAATGAGTTTCTAACTGTAATCAGCAGAAGAAATAAAACTTAATGAGTTTTAAATTTGGCTTTGCTCAAATAAAAATATTTTTATTTGATTCTTCAAAAATGTGAAATGTAGCGTAGGAGAGAATATGACTCATGGAAGACGGAGGATATAGCAAAATTGCATGAAGAAAAAAGTACAAGCCAAATAACCACTTTGTTAGCTTTCTCCTTTATTTTACTTAAATACAGAAACATGCGGAATTGTCCTAAATGTAGCTTGGAGAATTTTGAGTCCAAATGCTGGGAAAGAGGGATGAATATAATGGGAGTAGTTCAAAAGGAATCTACCTAAATAAAACATTGTGCAATACAATCTGTGGACAATCTGACAACACTTACACATTATCCTCCTGCTTCTGTTTTCCATTCTTGATTGTCTTGTCCCTTGTTGCCTCCGTTGCTCACAGTACACTCATCCATAAAGTAGGAAACACTACACTTGGACACAAGCGTTTAGTAGTGCTTTCTACTTTATGGATGAGTCCACTGTCCATAAAATGTAGCTTTGGTCTGTGACTGCCTTTCACTGTTGTCTTCATCCAGAACCACCACCTGAGCTGTTCTCCTCCTAAGTCTCCCCTACCCCACCCGCTGTCAGCTCCCTGGCGGCTGATAAAACAGGGAGACGCTAGCAGGAGGAGAGGTTTGACAGTCTGTTTTGTGGGCTAAGGGTGAGACAGCATTTTTACTAGCATTAAAAATACTCTTACTGCCCAGATACATTCATAGCCTATGTAAGGTTTCTGCTGCTTTTAACAACAGAGGGTAAAATGGCGAATAAATTAAATCTAAATAGCTTCACTAGTTTACTAGATACACATGGTAAAATTGGGTAGAAAATAAGGCTCCAAATTCTCCTGAGAATGGCTTAATCTTTTTTCTATCTTTCTCTTCCGTTTCCTTCTATCTGAACATCTATCCCCCACCCCCACCCCAGCTGTAGAAAAACTAAATAGTGAATTAAGCTAGAAAAAGAAAAACTGGTGCTTAACATTCCACTTTTTTAGCTGGCCATTTCGTAAGACTCACGTGACTACTATTTCACATGGCAAAGTTATGAGAATATATGAATATGTACACAGCCTGCACTATTTAGTAGTCCGTGTGTTCCAAGACCAATTAGAAAGTCAATGCTCACTTTTCATCCCAAATTATTTTTATGCAGCTTGTCCTATCTTAACTTGGTTCTCCCTATGCAGTCCTGATTTCTGGAACACTTTCCCCAAATGTCTTTGTGTGTAGTGGGTGGGTGAGGGGGGGGGAGGATAGGAGAAAATTTCCTATTCTTCCATGTCATTGGTCCTGAAATAAGTGTTAAAATCTGGCTTACCCAGTGCATGTTTAACCAAAGAAACTTTTTTTCCGAATTGGTAGCCATTATTCCAGTTTACTTAACTTCCTACAATTGCTTATGTTGTGTGTTTTGCTCTAGAGATTACCCAGTAAGAAGGGTGATGTTAGAGTAGAGATAGGTAAACTGATGCATTTCAGTTTTTCTGCACATGCACTCTGCTCAAATAGCACTTGGAGCTGCAAGATTGTGTGTAAATTGTAATTCAAAACTTTGAAAGGACAAAGAATCACTCTATACTGGATTAGAAATAAATCGTCTGTGCTTGAGGTTTAGCAGAATGCCTGATCATTATTCAAGAGTGGTGATGAATTGGAAAAAAAATTATCTGAGTGAAAGCTGTTGAATGACATTTCTTTGATACTGCATTTCTCAATCCTCACCTTGAAATCTCTTATTTTCTTTGGCAGAATTAGGTGTTTTGCCGATTGTGGAGACAGACGTGTATAGTTCAGGTTTTGTTGTAGAAAGCAAGTATTTCTGTTGAGAATTTAAAAAAAGGTGAGCAATTAGCTTTGAAAACCAATATAACTTCAGCAGTCTGGTAACTGTGCTGCATATTAAGAAGTTGACTTCATCTATCCTACAAAATCAGGATTTAACTTTCAAAAGCAGCCTAATTGTTTTAGTTAATGAAAAATGTTTTTTTGAAAAACAAACATCTAGCACACTAAATCCTATTTGAAATTCCTGCCTTCTCCACTCAGTTTAGAAAAACAATAAACAGGTCAACTTTCAATCCATCATGGCTTTATAATATTTTGTGGAGATAATATAAAGAGTGATCATTATGTAACCTGCATTAGGTTCAATGGAGAATAATGGGAAATAAATCCAACGTAAATAGATTTAGTAGAGATAACAGGTGAAAGCTGAGAAAAGCAGCCATTCACATTGATCAGCTCTAGTACCTTACTATCATTAAACAATACAGCATAGTGTGAATAGCATACTGTACCTATTTCATAATGTCCAGTCAGACAAGCAAGACAAAATATCTGTTTTTCAGG
This sequence comes from Mimophis mahfalensis, assembly GCA_032468015.1. Classification (NCBI taxonomy): domain Eukaryota; kingdom Metazoa; phylum Chordata; class Lepidosauria; order Squamata; genus Mimophis; species Mimophis mahfalensis. Next base: position 231,664 of record JANHFR010004402.1, read on the forward strand.
GTACAGTACTATAAAACCATGCATTAGCTTGTTTAATGGGCAAATGTAATTTCTGGGGGCAGCACAGGTAAAGGGTTTAGCGTGAGGTACTATTACATGTGGTCTGTAAGAGATAAATATTGTGTAGACCTATTTTAATTACATTTTGGGGTTGGGAAATGAGATATTACCTAGTATAAAGGACATTTCTTTAGAGAGTGTTTGGTTTTTGGTTTAATTTCAAAAGTGATAGAAAATTTATGAGAATACAATTTGATTTAATTAAGTGAATATGTTGTTTTTCAATCATCAGACTAAAGGGCATACGATGTAATGTGTTGCTTTACAGAGATTAAAAAATGAAAGTTAATATATCCATTGGCTCAGAGAAGGTCTCAGTTTGAATATAGGTCTGATCACATTTATTTGAATTTGACCTTTATAGATATCAGTTTGACTTATTTCGGGAATAATATCATAGTATATGGCAAGCAGAGCCATAGAAGAGCAGCGTAAGAATTTAAGGCTGTCATATGTTATCAATAAATATTTTTGAAATACAGTGCAAAGAATCTGTTGGCTTGTTCATAATTCCTTGGAAGAAATCCAAGTCTTCAGTAATTTGGGATTAAGCCTGAGTGGAACTTTTAAATAAAGAATTAAATATTCTATTAAATATTTTCCAAAATGAGCCAAGAAGCTTTACAAAGTAAAGATATATTATTAATGTGATTTTAAAACAGTGGAGATATATTGATGAAATTTCTTCCTCTAATTTTTTCTCAAAATATTGACACTTAGGGAATATTATTATGGTTAATTTATCTAGAGATTCCGTATGCATCTTTCTTTTTTTATTGTCTTTGATCTCTCACTGCTCTTCTGCCTATTAAAGCAGCAGTTTAGAAATTTTCTGTTACGAAATCATTGCATTGTGATTGAAAGCATTAGGGTCCTGTTACAGAGGACCCTTACTATGTAGGATCACACTGAACCTCAACCAAAATTACTTTTTTTAAAAGATCAAAAATTTTGAGAACATAAAATTCTGATATATTATTTGGTATAGTGCTTCTGTCTAAAATCTTAGGAGATTTTGGGAGGAAAGCCAGAATTTTAAACAAGAATATTAAAAATCTTGGAGATTTCTTTCTCTTTGGGTTTCGGCCATTTTAAGAAAGATATTTATTTCAGCCACCTGAAGTACTCTTGCCAACCATTAGTGGCCTCTGTTCCACATGTTGAGAATTGTGAACTAGATCCTTTCTGCATTGACTTAGACGAAGGTGCTTTTTCAAGAGGCAACTGGACTTTCTGGTTTTTTTCTTTCACTTCTCATTCAAGAAGCCCCTTTAGCTGAAGAAGCTTCTTAGATGAGGAGTGAAACATCTTCAAAGAAAAAAAACTGGAAAGTCTAGCTGCCCCTTGAAAAAACACCTTTGGGTTAACCATGAACTGGATGACTGAGAATCTCCATATGATTAAATTAGACAATTTATACTTTCTTCTATGATTTTTGGCAAATGCCTTTCAACTTTGCATTTAGAACATTATTGTTAAGTAAGGATCAGGCACTACAGTAGTAGTGCCTTTCCTACAACGTATGCTTTCATAAACTCTTGAATATGAAAGGATCACTTCTTGCTCCCTCTATCTTTGACATTCCATTTCACTGTAGTTCCAAAATAAAGGAAAATAAATTATGCATCATGTCTTACCAGTCAGTCTTTGTCCAGAGGCAGGATTCATGAAGGAAGATTGATTGTATCTTGAGTCAAAGGGGAGTTTTCAGATCAAGGTTCTGTGCAAAGGTGCAGGGATTTCCTTACACCCAAACAACATAGGTTTCTATACAGAAAGAAACAGCCTTAGAACAAGTGAACAATGGAACAGAAGGTAAAGAATCATTTAAAATACCATTAACTCTCTTGGGCGGGAGAGGGGAGTTGGTTTGAAAAGAAGTTTGATTTTCTTTCTCAACACTAGAGGGCACATGATTAAATTTCAAAGTTCCTTTACACAGTGCCTGAAGAAGCCAAAATGTGCTCTCGCTGGCATCTCCGCCATATTTCCTCTTGTTAAGTCAGACTATGACTTATGTAACTTCCCCATTTTTGTTCCCCGTCCTAAATATGTTTAAAGTAGGATAATATGAGGAATAGGGATTTAATTTTTTCTGTTTTGAAACATTTACTTGCAACCACAGATATAGGAATGTAACAGACAAAAGGACAACAGCCCCATTCTTTATTCCCCCTTGCTTCTTGTATAAATATGGACCTTAAGGCACTCCTTTCTCTATTTTCCTTTTAGATGATTTTGCCCTAGTTCTTGCTCAGAATGCCTGACTTGACACGCTGATAAGTGAGGCTCTCAAGGAGCCCATGGATCCGTTGTCTTCCATGAGACAAATGATTCTTCTAGGTCAGGGGTAGGCAAACTTGGTTATTTTATTACTTTTGG
>JANHFR010004408.1:12014-27162 GCA_032468015.1 Mimophis mahfalensis
AAAGAAAAGAAAAGAAAAGAAAAGAAAAGAAAAGAAAAGAAAAGAAAGAGGGAGGGAGGGAGGGAGGGAGGGAGGGAGAAAGAATCCTCAGGCATTGCCAACCTCTCCCCCCCTAGTAAAAAACAAACAAACCCTAGAGCAAAAACTTCATGCAGTATTAAAAGAAAGAATAGAAAAGGAGGCTGTTGTGTATTGTTTAATGGACTGCTAACTTGGCAAATCTGGCTGCTAAATTGGCCATGACCACCAAGCCATACGCACAGAACCGTTTGTTAAAAAATTTGAATCCCACCATTAGTTCAGAGGCTGAAAATCTGAGGAACAGAGGCCAACAACAAGAGGTGTAGAGGTGGCAATGGTTTATGCAATCCCTGAAGCCTGGAACAGGTCTAAAATGCAACGCGCGGAGGCCGAAAATGGTGGGTGGGCAGGGCTACATTCGATGTATGAGACGCACACTAATTTTCAGCCTCTTTTACTGGGGAAAAATGTGCATCTTATACTTCAAAAAATACGGTAATTGCAAACTGCTGAAATAAGCCTTTCAGAACTCTACTATTATTGGTGTCTTTTTTTTATTATTTTATTAAAAACACTTCATGTTTCAAGGTTGAATGCTAAATTTAGCAATGCAATCTGACTGGAGAGGATTGGTGGCTATATGCACACTGTACAGTGTTGCCCACTCCCACTTACTAATGCTGAAACAGAAATTAAAATGAAGCCATTTTTAAGCTCACTTACTTTACATATAAATCCAGGTGCCTGGGGAAATCTATTTTACCAGCTAGAATCTTCTGATATATTCCAAATGGGTTGTCATCAAAAAATGGGGGAAATCTGTTTAAAAAAAGTTACAATGTCAGACAATTGTTTCTGAGTGTATGAAAAAATGTAGCTAGAAACATTCCACAATACAATAGACTACAATAAAATCTGGTTAAGTGCAAAATTTCTTTTACACTGAATATGGAACATAGTTATTCTGATTTCAATGACTTCAACATGGGTATGGCTACCCTTGGTGCAGAAAACAAAGACACCTTAAATATGTTAGTGTGTTTTTGGAAACCAGCTTTATAAATTCTTACCTATTGTACTTTTAAGTGATGTGACAACATCTAGAAGTTGATTTGGCAAAATTATTTTGATACTTATATTACACAGGCAAAATTTGTATAATATTTACAAACACAAGAGCATTCATTAAAATTTCATTTAGGACTTTTAAAAAATAAAATTACCTGTGTCCCTCTGATTTCTGCACAAGAGTTTTACAGTATATAAATGATTATTGAGGAAGCATTTAAGTAATAGAAGAACATATCTCAGTAAGTTTTGCTTTTGCCATCTTAAAAGAAACTTTCAGGAAAGGCATAGTTAAGACTAAAACCACAGAGTCTTAGTTTAATATTCCAAATTCTCATTTTATTTATGATTTACAAATGTTATTTAAAACTAAAGTTTCTGTATTTTTGTTATTTGGTAGCAATTATTATTAATATTTACTGAATATATTTCTGGATGGATTGAAGTAAATCCCTGAATTTAACAGCATTTTAATAACTTATTTCTAAGTGTTATTTCCCTTGTTATTAAATTAAGCACAGTTCTAGATTTAAAATGCCTAACTAGCTGCCTGTAAGACATATTATTGAAGGGAAATATCATGAATAAAGCAGTGGTTATTCACAAAATACTACCATTGAAATGTATCGCAAAGAATATATTTTGCTATTCTACAATGACATAATAAACATTCTTTATACATATTTGAGTTAACTACATTTAAACAATTGATTAAATAGCATTTTCATTGCTGCTTTTAAGAAAAGAAAAGCAGTGGGTCAAAAGTTATATAGTATATAATTATGGTGCATTCTCTTTCTCCTATTTTATATCTACAATACTTTCCCTCAACAAAATACCACATTGTGTTACATGCAATGTATGCTATCATCCAGGGATCGGTTTCCACCAGTGTGGCAACCGGTTCACTTTGTGTGCGCCATGTGCGCACATTTGCTGAGAAGCACCATAGCAGTAAAATAAAACAGGTGTGCCAATGAGTTGTTCCCTAGCCCAAACGGAACATGCATGCAGCCACATGGAAGTGTGCGCGTTCCGTTTGCACTAGGAAACAGCTGATTGGCACGCCTGATTTATTTTTCTCAGGTGTTTCCTAGCTCAAATGGAATGGCTGTGCATGCATTCCATTGGGCTAGGAAACACCTGAGAAGCACCAGAGCTGGAAAACAGCTGAGGTGCACCAATCAGCTTGGACGTGTCTCAGCACATGCACGCAATAAAGGATAATCCAGAAGCATGGGAGAGTGGGTGAGCCCACCTTTGCCTGCCTCTGCCAATGCTAACAACTGGTTCTCCCGAACCGGGCCGAACGGTAGGAACCCACCCCTGCATTCATCCATGAAATGTTTAACTGTAGTTTACTGGCTAATTTAAATTAACTAGGATCACTTGTGAGGCCAAAATAAAAGCTACATTATATGAAGATAGGTAATATAAATCAGGAGAATGGCATCACTAGATTTTAGAGGGACATATAAGGAAGAAGGATACAGCCACCCACCTAGCCACCTATCCTGAGAGAGGAAAAATACACCCAGTTAGCCAAATTAACCCTGGCAATCAATGAATGGCAGATGTTGCATCTGCACTGCCTTCACAACCAGGAAATCAAAATATTTCATTTTCAGCTCTTGTGTCATGCTACAATATTCAATGGCCATATGGCAAGCTGTGGATTATATACATGACATCTAAAGATATATGCAAATTTATCAAGCTACTGACTACCATAAATTAAAATGCATGTTTATAGCTGGGAGTTTTAAACAGAACTGTATGGTTGAAGAATTGTGAAATATGTACAAAAGTTTTATAGTTATGTGAAATCTAATTAGATTTGAGAGGGCTTATAAATAATACTTTGAAACAAACCAAAGCATTTTAAAATCATATATAAGGAGCACCACAGAAAAGCACCGTAACCCTCAAGCTTTTATAAAGTTCCTACAATAATGCCTTGATTTATGTGCTTGCTGCTTTGTGACAGAATTGATTCAATTGTAAAAGACACTCTCTTCTACAAGAATAATTTTAAATTCCATTAACTGGAAACTGATAAGATAAAATGCATTTTCCTACATCTTCTTTCAAAGATAGTGTGCAAGTAATCTACTTCGTGTCATTGTTAAGAAACTGTAACAAGAAAAAACATTCTGTTCCAAATCCAAACTAAGTATCTGGACTTTTGGCCCTGGAAATACATTGTAGGTCTTAAATTCTCACAATGCTTGAAATAAAACAAGGAGATCATCTTCATATAACTTTGATAATGCTACCACTTAATGGATAAAATGTATGGCTAGGATCATATAACGTTCAATTTCTCCCCTTTGTAGACCATAGAAAAAAACAAAACCCAACTAAAATGCTGGAAACGAAAAGCAGTAGCATTCTCAACCCAACAGGCAAAACAAGCTAGCAATACTACATTATTTGGTAAATATAAAATCAGAAACAGAACATGTAAGATTATCTTAATGTACTGGGTACCTTATATATTTAAGAAAAATTCTTCTGGAACTGGGGCCAGTCCTAAATACATTGTTCATATGCTACATTTATGTGTTGCAATGTATAATATTGTTGCTTTCTTGGTATTTTCTTGCTATTAACTTCATTAATCTTTAGGAGAGTGAGGTTTGTTCGATTTTATATATAGTAGCTTGACTTGCAGGGGGTGAAGCAAAGAAAAACCTGGCATCTTCTTGTTACACAATGTTAAATTTGGCATATTTACTGAATTTGATATCAAACAAAATAAGTTTATTCTGTGCAAAACTGGTTTGACATAGAATACAAGATTAATATCTGAGACATCTGCGTTGTCTTAATTGCAGATTTCCTTACCCAGACAACATCTCAAATATCAGGATGCCCAGGGCCCACCAGTCTACTGCTCTTCCATGACCTTTACTTTGTATGACTTCTGGTGCAAGATATTCTGGTGTTCCACAGAGTGTCCATGTCCTAAAGAAAAGAAAAACACAATACAATAAATAGGATTATAAATAAATTCTATGACGCTCCACAGTAAAATAAAAACCAAGAGTTATAGGTATGTAACAAATCCATATTCCCTACACAAAAATGATTTATTATGAAAGTAATCACATTGAAGAAATAATCAATGATTTTAAAAAAAACTGTGATCATACACCAAATATTGAGACACTATAAAGCATTTATAAGGGAGCGATGCTTGTTATTATTTAATCAAGGATTTCAGCATTCCATGCTTATCTAATTTATTCTAGGTTAAAGCTGATTTCAGATAAATGCAAATATATCTTCTGTATAGAGTTTATCAGTGCAGCTTTATGTTACTGTTCCAACTATTGTCATACTTTCTTTTCCCTTGTTCAACTTTTATATATTTGTCTGCTGTTTTTTTCTCTTATAAAATGAAGGACCAATGACAGCATTCTAAGAGAGAGAAAAAAACCATTTAAATTTACATAAAGTTGTTTCTGACTACAAAAATGGAAATATTTTTTGCTTAAGATTTTGCAAGTCTCCGGGCAACAGGAACCTGTCTTCTCATTGTCTAGACTACTTTTTAGGGTAGTTCAATAAGGAATACATTTTTTTAATGGTAACTTAGTCATTCTGAAGTATGACCTGTTTTCACTTGAGCCTGATGTAGCCAAGCAATTCCTACAGTATTTTAATTATGACTTGCCCATTTAAAGATAAAGGGAACCTCCCAAGTTCATCACACTGTAAATTCAAATTTTGTATGCTGTGTGCACAAAGTAATGTTTCCTCTCACTAGCAGAATTTCCTCCATTAGCATATTTGTAGTTTTTTGTATCCATATGGAATTCTATCACATCTACTGTCAAGAAATCAGGAAGAACTGCAACCATATAGTTATGTTCACTTGGAACTACACCATCTATGGAAAAAAAACCACCAATCTTCTTTTCATTAGCCTGATTTATTCAAAAAGAATAGGATGGATAAAATATTGATCTACTGGGAGATTAGGGTGGACATTTCTAGCCTCAAGGGACTGGCAATTAAAAAGTTACAGAATATATTATTTATTTTTATTTATTAATTAAATTTCTATACCGCCCTTCTCCCGAGGGCCTCAGGGCAGTTTACAGGGCAAATCAAAAACATTCCATACAAAAATTAAAAAACTATTAAATTAATTTAGCCCCACTATGTATAAAATTACAATAAGTACCAATAAAACCCAATTAAAACCAGCTTCATGGGGACAGACCAGCCTGATGAAATAAGTGGGTTCTGAGGGTACACTGAAAAGTTCTCAAGTCAGGGGCAATCCGGACCTCTAATGGGAGCTTGTTCCAGAGGGCAGGGGCCGCCACAGAGAAGGCTCTCCCCCTGTGGGTCGCCAGCCAACATGGTTTGGCCGACGGCACTCTGAGGAAGCCGACTCTGTGGGACTGCACCGGTTGATGGGAGGCTGTTTCTGGCAGTAGGAGGTCTCGCAAGTATCCTGGGCCTAAGCCATGGATATTAATCAAGTCTACCTCTTTATTTCCTGTTCTTTTTCTTCAGGCAATCCATATAGGATTGGAAAGTACAATATGCTGCTAATTCATATTCATCATGCATATTCTATTTGAGATATGTCTCAATAATACTTTATAAGATTTATATTCTACTTATTCTCTAAGAAAAAAAAAACAACCCCAGCTCAATCACCATTTTATCTTCACCAGAACACTTTGAAGTGGATTTGGATGTCAGAGTGACCCAGATTTACCAAGGGAGCTTTTGTGGCTGATGGTGAACTTGAATCTAGGTCTGTCCAATTCTCATGCAATACCTTAATCACTATATAATCTTATACACATACACACTTCCCATGAAGTTGCCTTTGTGCTTTTTAATTCTATCCTTGTTTATCTTAATATCTCACTGAAAAAAAGTCTTCCCCAAGATTGTGGCAATATGAATAGATGAAAGATGAAAACAACTGTGAAGAAAGATTCATATTTTTTGCATATATTATGAGCCCTTTATATGTTATGTTGGATTAAGCCTGTGTGAACCAACAATCCTAATTCTGTTAGTCATATGTAAATAATTTAACAGAGCAATCATAATTTAACAGAGCAATTTTAGGCTTGGCCACTAAGAAGGTAGTCTTTCTGTTCAATAGAGTGTATACCCAAGAAAATATGCATATAATTAAAACTGTAATATGCAAGGTTATGAAAAAAATCATATTGGCAAGTGATGATTCATCCGGCAGAAAGAGAGAGACCAAGTTTGTCAAGTCATTCGTAACCTGGAGGACATCCTCTGGATGGCATTCCATAAACATAATAATAGAAAGTCTTCTTTAAACACTGTTTATTCATATCCTTTCAAAACAAACACAGATGGATGCTACAGGATGTCAACAGCATGAATCAAGCACAAAGTGCCCTTTAGTCATTTACATTCCCAGTTTATGCTCTTCCAGTCCTGGAGACAATTACAGAAATCTGCAGTGACTATTAGGGAGAATGAATACATCAGATAACTTTTGTAGAAAAGCCATTAACAAAGTGTAAGAATGCATGGGAAGATACTTCAGAGGCTTCGACCTCATAATAAAGAATACAGTCAAAACCTATTTGTTAGTTCTCTTGTGACACAAGGATTTCCCTTTTATATAATCTGAATTACAACGAATCTCCAGATAAATGATACTATGGAATACTGTTAATACTCATAGAATGTAATCTTGGTCACAAAACAAACACAAAATTGGATGTAAAAAAAAAACCCAACAAAAACATTTGGGGTAAATGTATCCCTGTGGAAAATATGTTAATGTTGTTAGTCTATACCGATAGCCTCCCATCGCTCGGCTCGGTCCCAGAGTTGGCCTCCTCAGGGTGCCTTCGGCCAGACAATGTCAGCTGGCAACCCCCAGGGGGCGAGCCTTCTCTGTGGGAGCACCTACCCTCTGGAAAGATCTGCCCCCGGAGATTTGGATAAACCCTGACCTTCGATCCTTCCGCCATGCATTGAAGACATGGCTCTTCCAATGAGCTAGTCTAGGTTAACCTGTTATTAATTTTGAATTTGTTTTTAGTCCTTTTTTTTTAATTTTTAAATTTTGAATTTGTTAACTCCCACTTTCTTAAATTATTTATTGGATCTAAGTTAATTTAATAGTGTTTTAAATTTTGTATTATATGTTTTTTATTGTTGTAAGCCACCCTGAGTCCTTAGGGAGAAAGGTGGCATATAAATACAATAAACAAACAAACAAACAAACAAATATATTCTATTCTGCTACTGACAACTTCACAACCTACACAAATATGAAATCCCACCCACACCCACACATATTCCATGTGTGTGTGTAACCAAATGTATAGTGTAACTTGGCAGAGTGGCACAAAATTAGCAATCACCCTAACATTTTCTTCCACCCAGGTACACTTTTCATATAATTTGGTATGCTGAAGCATTCGTGTATATTTCAGAGTATCCTGGAGTTAATTCTATAGTTACAGAACCAGGTTTCATATGGCTGTATGTTGCTGAATGTTAAAGACAGAGGGGAAATTATTTCTGATAAGTTTACCTTATGCTAGTGTGAAAGCAAGCTATTTAATGACAGTGATATGTTGGTACTTATTGCTAATTGGTTTTGGGAGGTGCCATGAGTATGAAAAATGAGGAATACCAAACGTTTTTTCCCCATAAAGAATAATGTAGCCTACAAGGCAGCCAACATTGGTAAGTTCTAGATTGTATGTTGATGAGGACTGGGATAAAATTTTCACATCAAAATGAATTGAGGACCAAATTTGATATGTTTCATAGGAGTTGCCCTAAAGGTGCTTTTTTCAAGGGGCAACTGGACTTTCCTGTTTTTCTTTGAAGACATTTTGTTTCTCATCCAAGAAGCTTCTTCAGCTTTGACTGAATGAAAGGATTTATATTCCTTGCAGACAGCTGGTCATTTGCATTCTTTTAGAGAGTCATTGAGGCCACTTGGAGATTTATCTGTGCTCTCAGGGTCACCTGAGAAGTGCAAATGGGTGTGGAGCCTTCTTCACTACCATGACAGCTTCAGGAAAGTCTACATATCGGATGAGTAGAATTTTGATTTCTGAACCTTTAATTATATTATATGCACCTAGAACAGTGTTTCTCAAAAATCCTAAAGGTGCTTTTTCAAGAGGCAACTGGACTTTCTTGTTTTTCTTTGAAGACGTTTCACTTCTCATCCAAGACGCTTCTTCAGCTCTGACTGAATGGTGGAGAATGGACAGATTTATACTCCTGGCAGACAGCTGCTCTTTTGTATTCATTGCAATAAATTCATAAACACATGGCACAACATAGGAGAACAAACCCATCAGGACTAGATTCAGCAGTCCACCTGCATTTAAAAGACAAAGGCTATGCTTTTGAAGACAGCAAAGTCCACAGTTTGGACAGAGAGGACTAATGGTTTGAAAGAGGGGTCAAAGAGGCCAGCTATGTCAAAATTGAACAGTCCTCTCTCAACTGAGGTGGAAAGTTACAGCATCACCTATCTCTAGTCTATAACACCACCCTTTCAACAGTTCCAAGAAGGCTCCACACCCATTTACACCACTCAGGTGACCCTGATGACACAGATAAACCTCCAGGTGACCTTAATGACTCTAAAGGAACACAAATGACAAGCTGTCTAGTATAAGTCCTTCCATTCCACATAATCCAGTCCAGCTTCTTGGATGAGGAGGAGCAAAATGTCTTCAAAGAAAAGCCAAACAGTCCAGTTGCCTCTTGAAAAAGCACCTTTGGGCCAATCATGACCTGGATGACTGAGAATTTCCATAGGCATTTCTCAAAAATAGCAACTTTTAAGATATGTGGGTTTCATTAGCTCAAATTCTCTAGCTAGTGCATCTTAAAAGTTTCCAGATTTCAAAAGCACTGCTTTAGAACAAGATTCTTCTGCACAAAGCTAAGCAACTTACTATTTAGGAACATTATTTATTGGACAAAAGTTACACTATAAAATGAACAAAATGAAGAAAAAATAAAAATAAAGTTCAACAATACAATCAAAATTGAACTAGACTTATAATAATCTGTCTCAGCTGATTTAAAGCTTCAGGCATAGAATCTTCACGAGTAGGACAGCAAAGTATACTGTTTAATGCAACACAAGAGTATATATGCTGTTACACTGTTTCTAAACACAATTGTGCCAAGGAAGGAAACAAATACCTTCACAACTCTTTATCTAGCTAGAAGTTAAAACTGATACAAAAATATCAATTTGCCCCCAAAAATATTTTGTTCTGTGCAAAAAAAATTTCACTGTGTGATCCATAGCTTTATTTTTAAAACTGCTTCACCATAATGAGAAGTAAATTGTTTATTCAGCATGCAGATGGTTTGAAATACTTGTACAAAGTATTTCTGTATGTAATGAACTGATTTAATATTATTATTAGTCCCCTTTTCACAATGGAATTTTGCTCAAGCACTATGCAATTGGATCACTTAACTAAGCATTCTCTTTTGAGAGGAAGAGTGAGGAGATAATTTTTAGTATTTAAATAAATCAATTCTTTTTTGTAAATGATAAGTGTCTGATTGTGCCAATGAAGCTAAATTAAACTTGGATATCAAAACACGGAAGTTCAAACACGAGATAAATTTGAAGCAAATTCTCAAGCACAACAAGAATAAAGCTGAAGAGTAGGGAAATAAATCATTCAAAAATTTGTGAAATAAGATTTCAGCCCATCAGTTGTCATAGCATTACTGTATAATACCCATAAAAATTAGCTCCAACATAAATTAAAAGTAACTCAATTTGAGTATTTTTATTCTATTTAAAAAAATAACTTTTCTTCAATTAATTATAGTAAATCTGTTTTTTAAATTTCTCAAAAATCAACACTCAAAGGTTTCTAAACTAATTAACTGAAAGACCTTATTAAGGAATGATCTGCCTTCATGATGTTTGGCTTTCTTTACAATGTTTTGTTACAACATAAAAGTGTTTGTGTGTGATTAAAATTCTCCAAAGTCATTTAAATACACTTAAAGCTTTGATGTAATTTAGTTCATTAAACTTTTATGCTAGTACAGCTTTTTTTTTTATGCATTTGCACTTGGAAAAATATTCGCTGAATATTTTTAATTAGGTATGTGTATTATACGAAACAAAAAGAGAGGATTACAAGTAGCTGGGTAGATGGACTGTTACAGTGTGATGGGTGCAGCACTGGAGTACTTAAAGAATCAGGTGCAGAGATGACACTAACTTGACGGCATATAATCAATTAATGTGTGCTAGGAATCTTCATTTAGGAGGGTTAAAACAAACAGTACAAATCATTGTATGTCCGACGCTGTTAGTCTGATGAAAAAAATCATTTTCTCTACCCATTTCCCCATTTTTCCCTATAAAGAAGTCGAAGTCAGCATCAAATAACTTACCTATCAACAAGCTTTTTAGCAAAGCCAAAGTCTGTGAGTTTGATATGCCCCTCTTTGTCTAATAAAATATTTTCTGGTTTTAAGTCTCTGTAAACAATTTCTTTTGAATGGAGGTATTCTATTGCACAAATTATCTCTGTGGAGTAAAATAGTCCAGTGCTGTTATTAAAGCGTCCCATATTGCGGAGATAGCTAAAAAGTTCACCTCCAGGTACATATTCCATCAACATATATAGAAATCGTTCATCGTGATTAGTCCAATATCTGTAACAATAAAAACACATTTAGTTTTTCAGAAATTTTTAAAAATTCAGCATATTAGTAAAAAGACAGTTATTTAAAGGCCTGAAATGGACCCTTAAAATTTATAAGATTCAAACTGAGTATTTTCTACTCCCTAATTTCAGTTGAGATCTAATACTGCTGAGGCTTAGAAATCTTAAAATACTTTTTTTTTTTTTTTTAATATTCCAGGGCCTCTAATAAAAGCACTGGGTTTTCTCGTAACATGACTAAATGTTGACAAAAAAAAATCCAGCTTGCTCATGAAAAGGACTTCTACACACTTACAGGCAAAGGAGCGAAGGAATCTGAAGCCAAGCAGAGAAACATAATCACTGCAATTTTTAAAGATTAATTTACAAAGATAGATGCTTAATTCACCGAGTCTTTATGATTCTGCATCAAGGTTGAAGAACAATTACCAGAGAACAAAAGGAGAAGAGTCAAATGAAATACAAAGTTGCTGAATGGGTCAAAACCTGCTATAAATGAAACAATTCCCAAGCTGAGGACATGAATTTCTCCACTTGTATTAAAATTTAATATGCATTCCCTGTATGAAATCTTCTGTATATTTATAGTGTTGCTTAAAAGTTTGTGAGCCCTTTGAACGTTCAATATTGCTGCATAAATTTGACCTAAAATGTGATCTGTTCTCCATATGTCATAAGATAAAGAGAACCTGGCTAAACAAATGAGTAAAAAATATGATTTACAAGCATTTAAATGTATGAAGTTCTGAATAAGAGCTTCAGCTGAAGGGAAAAAGAACCCCCAAGTTCAGTTTTACAAGACATAGTAAAAAAAATAATCATAAGGATCAGTGTCCAACTCTTCCATTGAGGACAGATCCATCACATTAAAACGTTATTACTTTCAAAATAATCTTAGCAGGAATGTAACATCATATATTTTTCTAGGAAAGCAAGTTATTCATACAAGAATGCTACCAAGTTCAAACACATCGGTCATGACTTCCATATCCATTTTATTGTATCTTTGTCATGTGTTTTTATAAATTTGTTACAGGTTTTAAATTTTTCTTTCTGATTTTTTGTATTATTTTTGCTTTTATTTTTGATGAAGGATTTCCCAATTCCACATCTGCCATTGAAACAATTGAAAATGAAATATTCTGGCAGGAAAATAAAGTTCATTCTCTACCATGAAAAGTTGTTCAGAATATTCTATACCATTTTGAGATTTGGGGTTTGGCTCAATTTAAATAACTTCCATAGTTGTTGTTTATTCAAAGCTGTCCTTGGGTAGATCCCACTGAATATTTATTAAAGAAGGAAAACAACAATAACAACAACAGAGGATATTTGCAGTTGTTTTTGCTATCATTCCCTTTTGTTTCCATCTTTACCTATTTCAGAAAATGTTCCAACAAAAAAAAATTAAGGTTTGTTTTGTCTAAAGATATGGATACTATTGCAACGTGCTCTACATGGGGCTACCCTTGAAGAGCGTTCGGAGACTACAGTTGGTCAAAAATGCACCCGCGTGAGCTATTGTGGGTGCACCTAGGTACACCCATGTTACACCTATTCTCTGCGAGCTGCACTGGCTCCCTATTGGTCTCTGGGCGCAATTCAAGGTGTTGGCTATTGCCTATAAAGCCCTACATGGCTTAGGGCCAGGTTATTTGCAAGACCGCCTTCTGCCACATACCTCCCTGTGACCACTAAGATCCCACAGGGTTGGCCTCCTCCGGGTCCCATCAGCTAAACAACGTCAGCTGGCGGGCCTGCAGGGAAGGGCCTTCTCTGTGGCTGCCCCTGCTCTCTGGAACCAACTGCCTCCTGAGGTCCGGACCGTCACCACCCTGTTGGCCTTCTGGAAAGCAGTAAAAACTTTTCCGGCAGGCTTGAGGCCGTTGAGCCCATCATTTGATTTATGGGATCCGGACTAATTGGTATGCATGAGCTTTTATTGTTTTTAACTTTTTAACTTCTTAACTTCATTGTGTATTGTTCATGTTATCTCTGCTGTGAGGCGCCCAGAGTCCCTCGGGAGTTGGGCGGCATATAAATATGAACTTAAATAAATAAATAAAAATAAATGGACAAACAATTGAGTAGACAAGAGTAGTAGCTCCATAAGTTTTAGACTTTTTAGGTCCAAGTTTCAGCATTGGATCAACACAGTTAATCACCACAGATGACAAGATCCAAAATCTCCACGGCTTGCCAAATCCTGCATTAGTATAAAACTACCACTGGAAATAGTCCAGTAAATTTATTATCGCAGTGTACTTCTATTTCACCTTTTCACTCACTTCTTAACAATGAATTGATAAATACTTGAATAATTTGAAAAAGAAAAATGGTTGAGGACTCAGAAATATAATGTGTACAAAAATTAATTTTGTCACCAGTTTTACATGTTTATTTCTCAGAGTCATTACTGGTAGGCCAGAAATGCATTTTTAACTGAGCTTGCTATCCTTTGTTCTCTCTGTCAGTTTCATCTTATCAGGATATAATCTTGTTATGTTGAAATTACTGTTGCAATATGTACTTATAACTCCTCTGTTTATGTTTAACTTGTGAAATTCTGACATTTCCGGTAGTATGCATTACTCCACCCATTACCACAAGGTATTTTTAAAAAAGTAACGAGCCATATACAGAAACAGATTTCCTGTAGTTTCAAACAGAGGGAATTGTATTTTGTGCACTGTCAACGCAATGCATTTATCAGCAAATACTTTATTAAAACACTGACTGTGTAACCATTTTCCCCTGAAGCTTAAAAGCATCTCAATTATTTCCTTCTAATGAAGAAAAGTGCTAACTCTTACACAAAACTGCTATATTTGTGAAAACACATTCAAAATGGGAGTAATTTTACTCATTGAAAATATGTACTTTCATTCATGCAGTCATTCGTTATCTAAAAAAGGAATAACTGTAGTGTCAACTGTCACAAATGTCTACTCAAGATAAATCATTCTTGGTTTCCATCCAAAATTTATACAAGTGGAATTTAGAAAGTGCAAATTTGTTGCCCAAAGATTTTGACTGCAACAACGGATTGTGACTGAACTAAGAAGATGAAGCTTACAATCTGATCAGAAATGGATGATTCACTTCTTTCAGAACAGATTTCTCGTTGTGTACATGTTGTTCCTGTTTTAGCCGAATAACGTCTGGAATGCTCATGACTTTCAATGCAAAGTAGCATTTAGCAGCCTTCTCTCTCACCAGGTGAACGCGCCCAAAAGTGCCTGTCCCTGAAAATCAGATAGCCAAAAAAAAAAAAAAAGTCAATGAGATATATAAATACAGTATAGAAATAAAAATTGGTTAGATTTCATGAAACATATATTGTAAGAAGAAAAGATTAACCTAAATCATCTGATAAGGGTCAAAAAATCAACTGATAAGGGTTGCATTGCTTGAGCCCCACTGAAACAAAGTTCTTAATGTGAGTATTTAAAAAGAAAGCGGATAAACAGATAAACATCAGTTCTGCTGGCTGATTCACTTCTACTTAAATCAAGGTGAAAAACGGCTATTTAATGCTCTTTTCTCTAATGTGAATATTAACAATATTAAGAGCATCAGTGGTGCAGCAGATTAAAGTGCTGTTAAATAGCACTTAGCTGCCAGCTGCCTGCAATTAAGGCAAGTTCAAATCTCATCAGGCTCAAGGTTGACTCAGCCTTCCATCCTTCCGAGGTGGGTAAACTGAAGACCCAGATTGTTGGGGGGCATTAAGCTGACTTTGTAAAACACCACTTGGGGGGGGAGCTGAATGCCCTAATAAACAGGTACATACAAAGAATGAAGGCTAATGTTTCAAAAGGGTTATAAGCCGCCCTGAGTCTCCAGAGAACGATGGCATATAAATGGAATAATTAAAAAAAAAGGGCTGGACTCTCTGAAGCAGCCCTTCTACCTTATGAACTATCACCTGATACTCTCAAGATATTTAAGACTACAATAGCAATCGCCCTCAAAAAGCACAATCATTCTCTGTTTTATTGTTTAGATTTGATCATAGGAATATTCGTCATTTGGATAGTTTTGCCAAATCAGTCTTATTGTTAGCAATAAATGTTCCTGTGTTAATATAACTGCTGAGAAATCTTTATAGAGACTATTTGTGCAATAGTAAATAAGTACTGTACAGAATGTATTGTAGTGATGTATTTTAGAAATGTTTTCCTTTGATGTTACATAAAGTCACTTCAATGACACAATATTTGTTCTATTTTTATTACAGTGAATATACAGTTTAAGATGATGTAGTAACTCTGACTAGATCAGTGGTTCTCAACCTTCCTAATGCCACGACCCTTTAATACAGTTCCTCATGTTGTGGTGACCCTCAACCATAAAAT
>JANHFR010004408.1:27262-37590 GCA_032468015.1 Mimophis mahfalensis
AATGGTCTTAGGCGACCCCTGGGAAAGGGTCGTTCGACCCCCAAAGGGGTCCCAACCCACAGGTTGAGAACCACTGGACTAGATTCATCAGTTCACAGAGTAGCCAAAACCAATTAATGATACTGGCAAAAATGCTGAAACAAACTGAGAAGTTCCCTGGACTCAGGAAATAAGAAGAAAAAGATTTACCTAGACCTCATTTGCATCAATACTATTAACTGCAACTTTTCATACCCTTCTTAGCATCTATACAACAAATATAATTTGCATTTTATTTCTTGAATTTGCTGGTTTTCTTTTTCTGAGGATCTAAAGTTCACCCAACACCATCCTTTTCAGCTATCCCTTTCCTCTTACTCTTCCTTCGTGTATTTTATTATGATTTGATCTTCATTCATATATATTCAAAATACCTCAATGGTCATTCACTTTGTATGCAATCCACATAGAACACTCATTTCATTTATTTATATTTTAGTAGCCACATTTCTGAAGTATTCCATTCCCATTGCATTCAGTTTATTTCTACCCCTTTCCTGTTTCCAACTATGGTTTTATTACCATACAGTAAAGACATCGTCTTGTACATTCATTGCTTATAGCAGACAATATCCCATCCACTATAATCCAGCATCTGCACACTTTAAATGTATGCATCCTTTTTAGCATTTTAGTATGTGACAGAAATGCATATATTTGCTTGATTATTGGGTAGGGGAAACAAGTTTACATTTATGTCTAAATTGTAGTGGTTGGATGCAACAATGTTGCATTTGCAGAAAAGCACTTGAGTTCTTAATCACATGATATGGGTACACAAAAATACGTATCTAATATCCCATGTGAAAAAAAAGGTATTAAACATGGAAGGGGCTATCACATATCTTTGTCTTTTACTCCTTGCTCAATGTTCAATTATTTGCTAAAATATCCATTTATCTGCATACCTGTTACTTCCATTGTATTCAATTTTTACATTTACAACTTCATATTTAAAATATCTATGTTAGCTTATCTACCTTAAATACACATTTTTAAAATAACTACACACACACACATGCACACGCGCGCACACGCGCACACGCGCACACACACACACACACACACACACTTTTTTACAAATTTGAAAGAAGGCCTAAATAGTACCAATCAACTACAAGATTTTCTAAAGTGCTAACAAATTCTGTATAGATCATTTGGTAGCTGAGAACATGGTACTATTGCTGTTTACACATCATTTTCCCTCTAAAGCAGCAGAGTTTTTCGATTTTAAACTCATACCAAATATTTTTTAATCCACAAACAGTAAAAGCCATCTAATACAGTTGCTTTTTGAAAATTATTATGTCAAATGTACAATTTAAGTTAGTGGTTATAATCATTTTACATATATCCTGTTTTCTAGAACGGGTAGATAAAATGTTTAAGTTCCAGAAGCAAAGGACAAAATCTTCCCTGAGGTAAATGTATAAAGGCTAAAAAGGGCAAACTCATCTTCTACTCCACTTATATATGAATTTATAAGCCATTCTCTTCCAAGGATATTAAATAAATTCAATGATAGAACAGTTACCTGCCCATTATAGTAAATTACTGTAGCAGAATATTCAGGGATTTTGAATAAAAAAAGTCCAGTATAAATTCCTATATGAAGCATTACTAAAGAGGTTCTTATATAAATTATTAGAGACAGACTGATATCAGCAAAAACATACAATAATCAAAAACTTTCTAAATGCAAACTTAATTGACAACAATTGCTTATCTTACTATGTTTGAATTATAGCACTGTGATGTTAACATAGAAATTGTAAACAGTTTCTAGAAAATGCCTATTAACCTACTCAACAATGTCATTTAACCACCTTGGGAAATTTTACATGTGATTAAATCCCTTAACACTGTTGTTACATTGCATAACACACTAGTAAACAACCTTGTTTTCCAGGTGGGCTTGTAAAGCAATACTATTTTGATTAACATAATACATTTGTAGTTTAACTGGAACATAATATTTTAAATCATGATGAGGTTAATGGTGATAGAATTTGCTTTTGATATATTTTTTTATTATTATTATAGTATCTGTATTTCGTTTCTTGCAAACTGCTTGGAATCAGAAAGACTGAAGCAACATAAAAATATTTGTAATAAAATGAATGCAATAGAACATTATTTCAAGATTAAAGAATACCATTTGTAGTAATACAGTCTGGCTAGCAATTGCTAAAAGGAAGTTATTAGAAATACAACCCTATAGCAGCCAAGAAATATAAAAGAGCTACAGCACTGTAACAGCTGAGAAAAATGAAACTAAGAAACACAATACAAAAATGGTGCCTGAATTTGGCTATGAGAGGCATTGTAAAAAGCAAAGGTTATTGATGAAAGACAGGGCAGGCATACTTTTAGCTTTCCAATGTAAAACCCAAAGTTTATTCATATATAAATATATAATATTTATCTTTTGGCTTCAGTATTTGGAAGTATCTTAGGCAGAACTATTCCAGTATGACAATCCTACTTTGCAAAAGGGAAAGTCAATTTTTCTCACTGTAGCACCATATTCAGCACGACAATAAATCCTTTTATGAATTTTATCTAAAAGGCAGTTCTGCTAACCTCAGGTTAGTATCACATTATCAGAGATGGTATTCAGCCAGTTCCGACAGGTTCCGGAAAACTGGTAGCGATAATTTTGAGAACCAGCAAATACCACCTCTGATTGGCCGACAGCATAGCCACGCCCACTAAACCACGCCCACAGAACCGGTAGTAAAAAAGTTTGAATCCCACCACTGCACATTATGCTTCTCATAATACGCACACACAAAAAGACCTCCGCATGTCCATATACAGGTAGTCCTTGACTTACAACAGTTCGTTTAATGACTGTTCAAAGTTACAATGGCAATGTAAAAAGTGACTTATGACTGTTTTTTATATTTACAGCCCATGCAGCATCCCCATGATCATATGATCAAAATTCAGATGCTTGGCCATATTAATAACAACTGCTGTGTACCAAGATGGTATGATCCCCTTTTGTGGCTTTCTGACAAGCAAAGTCAATGGGGAAGCCAGATTCAGTTAGTAACCGTATTAGTAACTTAACAACTGCTGCAATTCACTTAACAACTATGGCAAGAAAGGTTGTAAAATGGGGCAGAATTCACATAACGAATGTCTCACTTAACAGAAATGTTGGGTTCAATTATGATCATACGTCAAGGGCTACCTGTAGCTATATGCAAGAAGAAACAAATGGAATTATTGCAATTCTGTGGTTTGTGAAATTGCAAATATTTATTGCAAATATTCCGTTTCATCTTATGATTTATGCTGTGTTAATCATGTTTACAGTTTAAGGGATTTTCAAGCTTTTCAAATGATATAAAATGTTCATTCACTTACAGTGATACAATGTAAAATTATAATATCTATGATAAAATCCTTGTTTACTCATTTGCATACTACTTTTCCCCTTCTCTGATTTTATAATTTCTTCAAAAATTTAATTAAAATATATTAAAAAGAAAAATAGGTATCTGGTTAGTCACAGTGAAAAACATGGATCTTGATCTGATTTAGCAAGGATAGCATTACATTCTAAATAAAAACAAACTGTCCTGCTGTCACCAGATCGAAATGAAGAGTCGTGGGCAACCGTCTCGGTGAAAATCCAAAACTCTTTATTTTAGCGATTTCTGGAGAACAAGCAAGCACTGGATGAGGGGACAACCTCCCCGTCCAGGGTCAAGTCGGCTCTGGAGCCCTACCGAACATGTGCAAGACAAATAACATGTGTACAATATAAACAGTTTAAACAGTCATGCGCTAACCAAACGAGATCAAAACCGAAACTTCCGGGAACTCGCCCTCACCCCCACTCCCTCCCCCCGCCCACCAACCATCCATAAATTGGACGCCAGGGGAAACGGCGGTGAGGACAGGCTTGGGGACGAGGGGGTGGAGGATCAGCAGGAGGAGAGGACACAACAGGGGGACTCGTGACAGAGGGGTCGGGGAGAGAATGCGGGACCGCGGGTGGCGAGGACAAAGTGAGGGACAACTGAGCAAAACGGGAGCAAAAGGAGCCGCTCCTGGCACCCGAGGCACCCAAGAGTGGTCTTCCCAACGGCCGAGCTGGTGCGGTCTCAGAGGGGCCCATCGCCACTTGGTGGATGGGATACCGGGTCACTGGCATGGTCAGAGTCCTCATAGTCTGGTCCCCCGGCCTTGAAGGTTGGCGGCCCAAGCGCAGCGCGGGCCCAACACAAACACAATGTTGTTAAAGGTAAAGGTTCCCTTTGCACATACATGCTAGTCGTTCCCAACTCTAGGGGGCAGTGCTCATCTCCGTTTCAAAACCGAAGAGCCAGCACTGTCTGAAGACGTCTCCGTGGTCATGTGGCCGGCATGACTAAATGCCGAAGGCACACGGAATGCTGTTACCTTCCCACCAAAGGTGGACCCTATTTTTCTACTTGCATTTTACATGCTTTCGAACTGCTAGGGTGGCAGGAGCTGGGACAAGTAGCGGGAGCTCACTCTGTTATGCAGCACTCGGGATTTGAACTGCCGAGCTTTATGATCGACACCACGTTATGTTGTTAAGCACCACATAAAACATGTGTCTAAGCCAATAGTGACAAAAGCCACCATCCAAACAACAACAAAAAAACAATATAACACATTTGTGTGTGTGCGGCACTAATTTTTCCTGAGGATTAAGCTAATTATATATACGCTTATTTTCCTCTAAAGAAAATACATCAAAGAGTTTATTAAATATGCCGAAGGCAAAGTTGCTATTATGATGACAATAGATGCAGACAAGAGTGGCCACTCATTCACCTTTAGAAGCTGAGATTTTAACTGTATGCTGTTGAATGCCTCAAACATTTGCATTTTTGTATCCATAGCAAATTCTGAGATATATCAAACACACCATAGCAGCTTCAGGTAAATGGATAATGTTGATAATGCACAGTAAAGCACAAGACAATAAAGTAATGCATCAATTTTAATGTTAATTGTTAACATTTTCAAAGTTTCATTCTATGGCATATAAAACCTTTTCCCACAACTCAAATTATAGCTACCCAGCCAGGGCCCACTAAAGTTTGTTATTTTACAGAAAGTTAAAATGCAGATTTTAGATATCTGTAAGTCCAAGAGAATCTTTAAGTTGAGAAGCAGCATAAACAAACCATACTGTCCACTTGCCTTAAACTTTTGACAGCTTCCCTTACTGTAAAGATACTTACACCTTTTATTTTGGATTTTTTAAAAAGAGATTTTTCAAGTCATGAAATAAGTTGCTGTTAAAAACATTCATTTCCAATTATATTTATAGTTATTGTGGCTGAAGTTTTTTTTTTAGATTTAAGTATATTCTGCTATTATTATTTTATATACATACATACATACATACATACATACATATGTTTTCTTACGTTTTCATGGGTATTTATGTGTATGGCATTATGCTTTGTTTGGGTATTGTCCCACGTCTTCATAGTTGTGCTTTTAAAGTTGTAGCGACGTTTCGGTAAAATCTCATTTACCATCTTCTGGCTCATACGTAGAAGGCAGTAGCAGCCGTTTTCTGTTTTAAACATACACCGTTTTCTGTACACACACACACACACACACACACACACAGAGAGAGAGAGAGAGAGAGAGAGAGAGAGATATATACACACACACTGACACACACACACAAAATATGTGTATAAAGGTAAGGTAAAGGTTCCCCTCACACATACGTGCTAGTCATTCCCGACTCTAGGGCGCAGTGCTCAACTCCGTTTCCAAGCCTAAGAGCCAACGCTGTCCAAAGACATCTCCATGGTCATGTGGCCAGCATGACTAAATGCCAACGCTGTTCCGTTCCCGCCAAAGGTGGTCCCTATTTTTCTACTTGCGTTTTTACATGCTGTCAAACTGCTAGGTTGGCAGAAGCTGGAACAAGTAACAGGAGCTCACTCCGTTATGCAGCACTCAGGATTCGAACCACTGAACTGCCG
This sequence comes from Mimophis mahfalensis, assembly GCA_032468015.1. Classification (NCBI taxonomy): domain Eukaryota; kingdom Metazoa; phylum Chordata; class Lepidosauria; order Squamata; genus Mimophis; species Mimophis mahfalensis. The sequence continues at coordinate 33,295 of JANHFR010004408.1, forward strand.
AACTTTCTGATTCACAAGCTCAGCGTCTTAGCCACTGAGCCACTGCATCCCTCAATATGTGTATATGTACAGTGGAACCTCGGGTTGTGAACACAATCAGTTCCGTGATCACGTTCGCAACCTGAATTGGTCACGCCCTGAAGTGATGCTTCTGCGCATGTGCAGATGGCAAGAGCATGGAAAGGAAGCTTTCTGTGCTGTTTTTGGTTCGGAAGCCAAGTTTTGGATCGTAAACCGATTCAAAACTTGGCTGGATTTTCAGGTCGGAACCCGAATTGGTTGCCAACCAAAGCATTCGCAACCAAAGGTTCCACTGTATATGTATATGATGCATTTCTAAGTAGACTGAGATAAAGTACCACATCCAATGTAGGTTTTTTTTTTTAATCTATTGTTATTTGAACGGGTTGTTTCCCTGCTAAGCTTTACAAAGCATCCAAGAGGCATTTCACAAAACATACAAGCCCCTGTCATCAAAACATTAAAAACTGCCATGTCATTTGGAGGGCTCCATAAACGTCTTCAAAAGCTGTCTTCCAATGACTAAATGCATAAACCTACTAAAAGCTTGATAGGAGGATTACAAATGGAATCCTTTATGCTTTGAAGAAAGATGCTGATTTTAAAGCTACAACAACTTTTGGCCTACGTCTTTTGAATGCTTACACAGCCCTATTCCATATACCATCTATACTATATAAAGGCAGTATGCTCCTTAAAGTAAACAGGATAATTCTGAATAGTGTCTCCGCTTTACTATATAAAGCAATCCTAATTAGTTTTTATATCCTAATGCACAAAAGAGACAAATTATGTTCTAAGAATCTAAGTAGTGATTAGAACTGCATAAATATTCAGTCTGAAGGTGATTCAAAGACAACATTATGGATTCTCCAAAGGAAATTAAATTTTCAAATCAAAACGAGACTTCATTTAATAGTTGAATTAGACAACTTGGAATCAACACTTTGAAGTCTCAAATATATTTCTAATCTGAAAACTAATTCAATTATTAAAATGAATTCAGATCTCCAAATAGAAAATTCAGATCAATTTAATGATTAAAAACTGAATGGATAATATGAATTTGATCAAACCTGATCTGGACAGTATTTGCATAGCAGAAACATGGACTAAACTTTAAAAAAATCAGTTTATGTTGCCTACACACCATTTTTCTTTCATTTTAAAGTTTATTATGCATCATTCACATGCATAAAAAATATTGTCAAATCATTACAAACAAACAAAAAAGAGCAATCTACTATTTCTTTTTCCTCCAAAACATTATTTTCAGGGTGAACACTATTTTTATAAGTACAATGACTTTTAAACAAAAATAGTCAAGCAATGTATACTTTTGTCTCTGTTGTGCTTGCAAGCAGTGAGGTTTATAAACTAATTAAAATTGAGCGTGTGAAGCTATTTTTCATACCCAGAACAAATTTTGCTCTAAAAAATTGCTGAGAATCATTAATGTAGTGTTTTCTAAGTTTCTAAATATGTTCCTGTGGAACAGTAAAATAGACAATGTACATGAGATAACAAAATAAATCCTCAGAAAGCCTTGATTTTTTTAAAAGCACATTCCTAGACATGCTATAACTGTACCAATTCCCACAATTTCATATTTAAAATCTTACACTAGGTGCAAAAGAATTACCTGCTTCTGTTTTAAATTATGATTGAAGCCTTTCAATAAAACCCTGGCTAATTTCAAGAAAGAACAAACTTTCTTGAAAATTAAAACTTTTTTTTTCAATTTGAACAATATGAATTGTTTTAGGGAGTTTGGAGCTGGTAGATTTTTAGAACTATTTCAAAAGTTCAAAAAATTTTTTATTTCTGCTGTCCTCACAAATGTTTACAATTTTTTTAAATAGAACTCTCTATCAGCCCATAACTGATCTGGAAAATAATGGTAAAAAAGGCAACGGTGAACATTCTGGGCAAAACAGAAATATCTGGCTTTGTGTTTTGTTAGAGAGTTCCACAGCAATTCATTCAATTCTTATAATAAGAATTATTGTAATAATTCTTATTATAGTATGAGAACACGTTTTTTCACTAAATTCAGAGTTTACACTGTATTCCAATATTACCCAATGGGTTAAATTCAGGAAAAATCTTTCCCACTTCTGACTATTCAAACCACAAACCTTGAAAGAAAAAAGAATGTGACTCTTCTCTATTTGCTTGTGTGTTTTTTTAATTCCTGGTATCTCCTGTAAGTTCATATAGAACCTATTGGCCATGGGAAAACTAGCCAACATTACTGATTTTCAGTGCAAGTAGTCTTTATTTAGTGACTGCCTCATTTAACAACTTTTTGCAATTATGACAGTGATGAAAAGGTAACTTTAATGATTAATTCCTGCATTTACAACCTTCACAAATCCATAAAGTAAAGGAAAGTTGAAGTCAGTTCATAAACAGAGTTACAGTTTAATTTAGCAAAAAAAAAATTTAAAAAAAATTGCTCTGCTTAGCAACTACTGTGGTCACTAAATGGACTTCCTATAGTGGTACATCTTAAGGCATGTTGCAGGATCCTTATCTTTAATATGCTTTTTTATAGCATTTTATAACTTAAATCTCTTTTTTTCTGAGAAGGTTCCACAATTTTTTCAGATGGAGAGTCCTTTTTATTAAATTAGGAAAAGCAAGAGAGCTGGTTTCTGACATTCTTTTCTGGCCCTTTAAAACAGCAGTGGTGTGATCTGGTAGGATTGAAGTTTTAGAATGAGCTACTGCCCAACTGCTTTTCATATAGAAATTGAAATTGAACCTCTCATTTGAAACTGGACTTTCCTTTCTTTGGGCCTGCCAAGTTTGGCCCATTTTCAATCTCTTTGCTAGATTCTTCCCATCCCAAATTGATCTAGCTGTTCCAAATTTCAGAGAATTATCCAGAGAATAGACAAATAAATGAATGGAAGATAGGATTCTGACTTTCTTTACATAATTTTAACCCCACATGCTGCTGGAGTAGAAATAATATAAAGATGGTCATCCAAGAAAGGTCATTTGAATCTACTATCTCCCTGAGTTTGCCCAAATTCATGTTCATTGTGTTGATGACACTATCTAACCACCTCATCCTCTGCCATCCTCTTCTTCTTTTGCCTTCAATCTTCACCAACATCAGGGTTTTTTTCTAATGAATCCTCATTTTTGAGCTTTAGTATCTATCCTTTCAAAGAACTACTGGGGTCATTTCTTTTAGGATTGATTTATTTGATCTCCTTGCAGTCTTAAGGGACTCTCAAGAGTCTTCTCCAACACTATAATTCAAAAGCAACTCATGTTGAACAGAAGGCTAATTGCAAAAATGCTTAAAATAATATACTACCTAGTGTTCATTGTAGTTAAACACAGGAATTGCATTCCAACAGAAATAAATTGGGTGGGAATAAGTGATGTGAGTTGGCCACACCCACCCAGTCATACCGGTTGTTAAATTACTGGCTCCCGGTGTTTCCTTTCTGTGGAAAACGGGTCCAAATGGCTCTTTGAGTATTTAAGTTTGCAGACCCCTGCTTTAGCATATTCTACTACATTATTCTAAATCTAATTATCTTAAATACAGTTTGTCCTCAAGTTACAACCACTAATTCACCAACCATTTGAAGTTACAGCTATGCTGAACGAATAGTATTTATGCTTGATCCCCCAAATTACAGCCACTGTAGCACTTATGTGTTCACATTCTCAAAATTCAGGCACTTGGCATTCAAGGATACTTCAACATGTACCGTGCTACATGTTATACCTTAATTACTACTACTGCAACATGTTATACATGTACATAGTTGCTCTTGAGTACCACTTGGAAGCCACTGCCACTACAAGTAGTTGCATTTTCTATGCCATGTAACACTGCTGCTTTGTGAGTTGCACTGGTTGGCAATGATCTCCAGGTATTGTCCAAGTTACTGGTCATCACCTATAATAGCCTTTATGGCATCAAGTTGAATTATTAGATTTATTCTGTTTCTAATTAGCATACTTTATTTCTTATTATTAAACTACAACGGGGTCCAGAAAGCAATGCAATCTCTGCCACCTGTTTCTGCAACTTGCCCATTGCAAAAATGCGACTTTGTGATCAGGAGAGCTTTGAGGAACTGGCCCTTTCCTTATCACATATGGTCAAGGGTTTATCTGCTTATTAGCAGTTTAAAAGGTAAAAAGGAAAATGCAAGTGTCAACATAAGAGAAATAGCGAACAAAACTGCTTTAATTTCTTGCTTCGATTTCCTTTCCAAATGAGAACACCCTGTGTTTGCCGGCTTC
>JANHFR010004409.1:84105-96616 GCA_032468015.1 Mimophis mahfalensis
TTTTTTTTTTAAAAAAAAAATGTTTCATTAAACTAGTGTTTCTCAACCTTGGCAACTTTAAGAGAGATGCACTTCAACTCCCAGAATTCCCCAGCCAGCTTACCTAAGGTAGTTGAAGGATTCTGGGAGTTGAAGTATACCTCTCTTAAAGATTTCAAGGTTAAGAAACACTGCATGAAAACAAATGGAACCTTGTTTTGCAATGAAGTTTTAGGGATCTAGATGTCTAAGCCAAGTCATATCCACAAAAGGAGAACCTTTGCATTACCACCCTAAAGCAGATCAGAGGTTTTGCTGTGACTATTTGTCAAATACGTTTAAATTTAAAAAAATGCTGAATATGTACCCCCAAGCCCATCTCTGTACCTTCTTAGAATATGGACTTTTACTGAAATTTCACAGCAAAAGGTCAATTCTTCAGTAGACCAGTTGCTACAAGAAATGTTCCCTAGAGGTAGACATCTCAAAAATAATGACCTGGGGAAGTAATAATTCTTCGCCTACGCTTCTTTGCAATTTAACATTTTCAGTGGGGAAAATAGAGGATCTATTTAGAGGCTTACCAAAGACTACAATACCTGTAGTTCCTAACAAACAGGAATTGAAGATAGAGACAGTTCTGAAAATCAATCCAATCCAATGGAGTATTTGCATGGTCTAGTCGCTACAGTGATAAATAAAAGAAATTAAAATGATGACTAACCAAATTCCTCTCCCCCTCCCAACAAAAGCTACATTTTATCTTAGAGTTATATGGTCCTTAGGCTATTCTTTCTCTGAGGTTTCATCAACAATGGCGGTTCAACGTTTGGCAAAACCTAACATGGAAAGCTAATTTGACCAAGGCTGAAGGTAATATGAGAAGAATCTGTTGAAATTCTCTCTTTTTATCTTATGGCAGATTCCGCCCATCTTGAGGGATGTTGTGGAACTGCCATGGTTCAAGATGTCTGAAAATTATGGCTATACTAGGTAGGAAACATGGAAGTGAAACTAAACCAATTTGGAAATTATCAAATGTTCTGCAGTTGTCCTATGTATGCCCACAAAGCTCTGTTCCTCAGAGTGATTATCAACCTGCCTGGCCTTTAACAGATAAATAATTTGATAATTAACAGGGAATGTGTAAAAACATGTGAAAAAGTCATTTCCCTGAGTTAAATGGACAGATAATGATGCCTTGGTATATAACAGTTCATAATCATATCTAAATGAGTGATAAATATTGTATGTCTAACAATTAACTGACGAGTCTCAAGATAAAATAATACGGGGGAAGCAAGACTGCCAGCACAAATGACCCCAACAAAGCATTCTGGACTTTTCTTTACGTTTACACAGGGCCAAATGTAAGAAAGTATCCTTGGTTGTTTTCAGATCCATGCTTAAGCAACTGTCACTATTTCTGAAGACTATACTGTGGCCGGAAGAGCTGATCTGAATTTCTTACGTTATGGGTAGTAGCTTCCTCTTTTCCTTTCTACTCTAATGAAATTGTCCGATACAGTAATTTCTGCTTCATTTCATAAGGCCATTCCAGGGAAATTGATTCATGGTTTAAATCCCACTTGTACACAAATCTCACCTGCACACAAACAGTGAGTACATTACGTTTAAAAGCCTTCTGATGAACAGGTCTTCTAGCAATGTGGATCCAGCTGTTGACTGAATTCCCATTGCATCGTAAGGGTTTCCCTCAATGTTTCTCAACTTTGCCAACGTTAAGTTGTGTGGATTTCAATGTCCAGAATTCCCCAGTCAGCACGACTGGTTAAGGAATTCTGGGAGCTGAGGTCCCCGCATCTTAAAGTTGCCAAGTTTAAAAGCCACTGGTTTAATGGATCACAGTAGAAGCCAGCTAGAGAGAAGTTTCAATCACTAGGATACCTAACTCAAAAATTTCTCTTTTTATCAGAAAGCTGAGACAGTATCAAGCAAAAACACCTGTCCCAAAAGGATAAAACACTTCAGTTTGGGAGATGGTTCAGGGAAACAAATCTCCATACCAGAAAGCAAAGTTCCACTCAATCTTTTTTTTTTACTATCAAATTTGGTTGATCCAATTGCAACTTAATCAGTACAAATGATTAATACATCTATCCACTCACCTAGAAGAACTGCATAAATAGCAGCCTAAAGCAAGAATATGAACTCGACAGCAGGGCCAGCATCTAACTGAGATTGCAGTATAGCTTCTTCCAAACTAAGCTTAATGCTTGGTGACTTCATGGGTGCCTCCATGTATTTTTCTTGGCAACAATACAGGAACATATCGTCACAGACTTTTTCCAGAAAGTTCCCCCAAAGCTAAGTGAGATCAGATCTGACTAGTACTTTAATTGGGAGAGACCCAAGAAATTCCAGGACAAGATAAGAAGTCAAACAAACAAAGCAAAGAAAAAGAATACAACTATTTCTCCACTGCCTGGCAATAATATGATGAGTAGGAGTCAAACTCTATTTGAGACAGTCTTTACTTTAGTGAAATGTAATACTAGTTGCAGCCGTCGGTAGGAAGAGTATATATAATCTCTATAATGAATTTTAAAAGCAGGCATCATTTTTCAAATGACCCCACTGTTTAAAGGTATTATTAGAATGCTAGATTCTTAAAACGTATTTTTGGGCTTCATCTATGTTGGAACTCAGCTCAGACGCTAAAAGCAACTATCATTTATTTCTCCAAAATTTAAAGAAAAGTGTTGCCAAAGAAAGAACATGTTACTTAGTCTTCTCACATTGATTTTTTGGATCTTACACCCTGTAGTAACTTATATTAATGCAAATATTTCATGATGAACCTTTTTTAAAAAAGGAATCAACAGATAGTCCTCAACTTATGACTATACATTTAGCAACTGCTTGAAGTTAAAATGGTGCTAAAATAAGGGACTTCTGACCAGTACTTACACTTAGAACTGTCAAAGCATCCTTGCTTTGATCAAAATTTAGAATCTTGGCAACTGGCATGTAGTATTTAAAATAGTTGTGGGGTCACGTGATCTCCATTTGAGACCTTTCCAGACAGCTTCTGACAAGCAAAGTCAATGGGGGATCTGAATTCGCTTAATAACCATGTGATCCTCTTAATGACCATGTTGAGTCACTCAACTCAAAAAGTTATAAAATCAGATGTGACTCACTTCACAACTGCCTCACTGAGGGACTACCAGTTCCAATTATGGTCATAAGTGAAGGACCACCTGTATTATGTCTCTCTTAGACAGGCTTCTCTTCTCTGCCTTTCATAATCCTTCCCATCTGATGCAATAATAAATTGAGGTGATGATGATGATGATGATGATGATGATGATGATGATGATGATTTGGACAGTAGTGGTTTTAAAAACTTCTTTCTCCTTCATCATTTTACAATATTTGTCTGCAGTTATTGTGGGCCTGGTTAACTTCAGCCTAGATTCTGTTTTTTGCCTGAGGGAGCCTGAATAGCAGCTTCATGCAAGTGTTGGCCAGCTACACCTAATTCAGTCCAAAACCATTGAGCCATTCAATGCTGTAATCCTGCAAATAGGTGAGATGGAATGAATACATGGGGCAGACCAGTCAGAACCCAGATCTGAGTTTAATTCAATAAAAACACATTAAGTACAATTCATATCTGCTACATATTTAATATTTTTCTTGTTGTATGTCATATAAGACTGCAATTTAGTGGAATCTCTGAGAGAGCCACTATAAGGACTTTCACGCCAAATATGGCCTTAAAATCTCAGCCTGCCTATCTCTGCCTTAGCTGATCAGTTTTGCCCAGTTAAAGTTCTCAGAAGGTTTCAACCAAAGTTCCCTATATTTTTTTTGATCTAGTAGTCCAAGGAAGGCAGAACTATCCTCTATTCTAAAGTTACCTGCTGCCTGTTTTGACAATCAGGATCTAACCCCCAACATGACCAGCTACTGAATACATGCAAAATCAATTTTTCTCAGTCTCAAAAAAGAAGAATGCCAGTGCTGGATGAACTTGATTCCTAGGGATGTTTGTATTCAGGAGTCAATTACTGATTACTCAGTAAATAAGACAGGAACTGTTTTTTATTGAAATGCAGCCTGGGGGAAGGATGACCCTTTTCCTCAAATATCATTTTTTAGTTGCCTGAGCAAGCAAATTGGGTGTGAAACAGGCCCTGAGATTCCTTCTAAACATGACAAAGCTCCCCCCCTATGTCTACACAAGTGCACCGAGAACAAACTTTGTGTTGGCTGCAAGCCCACAGGTCAAATTCTCCTGTATCTAGGTCCCGATACATATTTTGAGGTCTTACTAATAGTACTATGAAACAGGCCATATCAACCTCCAAACTCGGATTAGCTGATATCCAGGAAAAAGTATTTTTCCCTCCTAGGTGCACGCCTAAAACACGTCTTACCATAAAATGCTTTAAAAAAAAAAAAAAGCAAAGTCGCCTTTTATAGCAAACAAAGGAGGAGCTATCCACAAAATCTTTACATACCCTCATAAAATTCTCCTCTATCACATTCCGATACACAGCTTTATATAGGCAGCTGGTTAATATTAAGCAGGAAGACAATTTACAAAGTAACCTTTGCCCAGAAGATCTTGGTGCCTGTTTAGTACAGGTAGTCCTCGACTTACGACCCCAGAATGCCCATGGCTGAGCAAGGCGGTTAAGAGAGTCACGCCCCAATTTTATGACTTATTTTGCTGTGGTTTTCTGCTTTTAAGCAAATCACTGCCGTGGTTCAAGGAAAACAGCTTCCCCCGTTGACTTTGCTTGTTGGAAACTGGCTGGGACAACGGGCTGCAAATGGCAATCACGGTGTCCCTGGGAAATTGCAGCTGTCATGAATACGTGCCGGTTGCCAAGTACCCAAATTCTGATCATGTTGCAATGGGGGTATGTTGCAATGGGGGTACAGGAACATCTCTATACAGATTTCTGGGCAATCATAAAAGCAGTTTTCTTTTTAACTTTTTAACTTGTTTCTAGATCCAGTCCCCAAATTTCCCAGTTAAACTATTCAGCTCCATGTGCTTCTGAAATATCCATTGGCTCTGCATACAAACCAGCTTAAAAGAAGTATGAAAGATCAACTAGAAACTATTTTATTTCACTGACTTTATTACATTTCTTGTATACATTTCTATATCCATACAGAGTGGATATAGCAGGCTCTTCCATCACCCCTTTGCCCCCAGTCCATTACTACATCTCAGGGACATTAAAGACTAGTCTACCTAATATTAAGAGAACTTGTACTGTTATGGCTTTTGCTATCTTAAACTAAGATGCATAGAACTGGGGTTTTTTTATAGGAAGAAAAGTTTCCATACATTTATAAACATATCTTGAGAAGCAGAAAATAGTTCTATACTCTGAAGACAAAGCAATCTATTTCAAATTTCTATTTTCTCCAAAAATCGAGAAGGCACCACAAAGTCCCTGATCTTTTAATGGACCTGAGACATAAAGGGAGCTGGGCTTCAATGTGGTCATTTTGGACACATTCATACCCGCTTTCTGTGAATGTTTTGGCCACTAGGAATTTTGATGGCACCTCAAATAATAGCAATAAGATTCTCCAGGTTAATGTACCCCTATCCCAGTCATTTCATATTGGTGATACTCATTAGTTGTTTGCGGTCGGGTAGAAAATGGTAGGGATTAAATTAATTAAATATAAGGGAAAAAAATTAATATGTGGGTTGTAAACAAGTATGTATACAAAGCTTTCCTATTTCCAATGAAGACTCTGTTCACTTCTGTTCCTGCACCAATTTCTATAACTTTCACTATAATGAAATATCAGAGCTTTCTTTTATTTGACTTTTATTTGAAAATAAGGGTAAGTGAAGTTCATAATTTCTGACATGCATCAATTCCCCAGCATGTATTTTCAATACAGAAAATACTGTATTCAATACCGAAAATACTGTAAGCATCTGTATTTGAGAAATTCCACTGGAATTCCAAAGACACATATGCAAATCAAATCAAATAATATTCTTTGAGTGTTTTATTTGTTCTGGTCTCTGGTCTTTGACTTATAATAAACTTGATTTGGTTTGATTTTACACATATGCACTGACAGTCAATTCCCAACAGCAAATTCTAAATGTTAACGATGAACAGAACACTAAATTTAGATTAACAAAATACACCATGTCTAAATAAATAAACTATAATATTTCTTTAACAGGATGGTCTGGTTCACATAACATTTTAAGACACTGGTTGGATTCATGACCTATTGAATCACAAACTCTCCAATTTATTTTAATTTAGCCTAGGTCACGGAATGATCCCAGTCTATGAGTAGGAAGCAGGTGGTTAGGTCTAACATGAGATTCTGCTGTACTTAAAGCCCCATAGAGCACCAGTTGCTATCCTCCAATGTGTTATTCCAAAATAAAGTGTGTATACTGATAAAATCTGGGTTCAAATTCCTGTTCAACAAGATAATTCATTGACAACCTCAAAAGTTATTGTGAGCATAAAGCCAAGGAGAAAACAACCTATATATAGCCCTGAAGTCTTAGATTTATACAAGGATCCTGACAGTAAGTCTTTGAGAGTTTTAATTCACAAGTAGAAATAACAGGTTTTATTTTCCATGTGCTTCCCCCTACTTTTACTTTCTCCAACATAGTTTGTTTCTATATGATTAGTGTTATTGATGAGATTATTAAGAAATGAAAGGATACCAGTTCCCAAAATGAGTTCCAGAGAGTTTTACAAATTAAATCTACTTACCATTTCACTATTTTCATAGTCAATTAACCCTCTCCAATAGCAAGACATTGAGCATGATAACATTTATTGTTTTCCATTCTTCTTGTTCCTTTATTATTATTTTTAAATATTGTTTACTGGAACTTTTTTTGTCAGATGTTTGAAGGCAACATCTTTCCTTCAATACAAAATACTGCAAAATTTCATCAGAGTACTGCTCTGTAGTATCAGAACCAGCCTACATGTATCTTCATATATAAAAAAATTACTACCCACAGACTCTACTGAATTTGGGCAAGTCAGAGTTACACTGATATATCCATTTATTCATGTAATAACCAGAGTGATTCAATTCTAATCTAAGCTTCTTTACAGGGTCACTGCAAAGATAAAGCATGTAGACCCATGTCATTTGATATCTTAATATTATACTAAATACAGCACTTTTCATTCAAAATAAATAAACAGCAGTTAATTGATTCACATGTTATCAAGTAAGCATCTCTAAGCATTTATGTTGGAAAAAAACTTTAACTGTATGCAATGGGCTGCAAGCATGTATATGGGCTATTTGTCCCAACTTGGCATCCAACTACCGTACTGTTTCCAATATCGAATTCAGACTGTAATTTCTTATGTTCTAATTCAGTTTGAATCTCAGATGGATTTAGGAAGATCCCCACTGGAACAAATAAAAAAATTCATCCAGTCCAGCTTTCTGTTCCCATAGCATCTACTGTATTTAATTTAAAGTATTTTTTTAATCTCCTGCATTATGAAACACCACTAACTTACAAGTGTTTTCTTATTCATTATCATCTTCTTTAGGTAGAGAGACTTTTACTTTACTTGCATCTGTGAATACAGTTGTCAGACACTTGGTTCCTGCCCTTGGGTGTCTTAACCACAATATCTTGACAGTTGGGGGATTCACAAATGTTGGTTTGCCTTTGTGGTCATCTCCGAAACTTCTTTCCAGCATTCTACGGTATGAAATGCTGAGGAGGTTTGTGAGAAATAACCCTCCTCCTTCTATTAATGTGGAATGTGTAAAAAGCATAATGAAACAGAGACTCTCTCTCTTCTCGGAAGAAAATATTGCTGTTTTTTGCCCGGTTGAAAAATTTAGAGGAATGAGTCCAGTCTTCCAGAGCTGTCTATTATGGAAAGCAGAAGCCACAAGCCCTTGCTCCAAGCTAACTAACAAATGGGTTTATATAATACTTTAAGGACTACTTAGCCACAATCTAAAGAGATCCTGTATCAGGAATGTGTCACAGCAGGAAGTAGCAGCACCTTCACTAAACTTGTAAAAACTAAGCAGATACAGATCTAATCAGTAATTGGATGAGAGACCACCAGAGCTGTAGACTAGCTTAGAAAACAGAATTCCCTGAAGCAAGAAAGCACAAGCCATGATTGCAAAGGTGTGTTGGGTGGCCATATAAATTATGAAAGAAAAAGAGAAAGATCAAAAGTGGCATGAATGTAATCACCCAAAGTTGGGACAAAACTCAAGGGATATCTTATGTTTATCCTTTCTGAGGAATAAGTAGACTTGACCACTTTACACTGCAAATACACTGTGACAATATAACTGTTTCTCCATGTTTAAAAGTCCTGAAGATTTAAGCCCTTTCATAAAGTAAGCAAAAGAGCTGAAACAGAAACAAGTAGCATAGCCCAGTCCTAATTTTAATACATTCAGAAAGCTTTTATAAGCAGTTTATCCCAAAATAGCTAACATGTCAAAATGTGTGGGAGGTTCCTCCATTGCCCATTCACTATCACTTAGCTGTTACTAGTAGAACTGATATTTAGAATACATAGTTGGAAGAAACAGGTAACTCAATATCTGTACATATTGCAACAATATCAGAAGGACTGAGTTAGTATTACATTATTGGTACCAAAAAACCCACTTGTGTGAAAGGAGGAAGTGAGCCCAATTTTAGTACACTATTTCCCCTCCAGAAGCACACACTTCATTAAGCGCAATTTCCTCTTTTCGTTACCAGGCTATTACACGTGAAATCTCCTTGTTCAAGATGATTCGGAATAGTAGGGAGACTCGTTTTTCATATCCTCCCATCTGGGCCATTTCCATGTGAGAAAATAACAAGCAGTACAAGAAAACAATTATCCTTAATTTGCTACCAGCTCTTTTGTGAGGAAATTACCAACCACCCCTTATGTTTACTTTCACCGCTTAAAAACAGGACTCATTGTGCTACTAAGTCAAAGATCATGGAGCAACATGTTGTAGTCTCAGAAGGGACACCAATGGAAAAGTGTACAGTTACACACTGAAGAACATGACCTGGGCTACTTTTAAAATGCCCTGGTATCACAGACCAGGTATTCATAGCTGGATTATTTTAGTTATGTAGCAAAACTGGCCAAACTAGTAAAATTACAGCATTTAGTTGAATAACTCAAGCTTGCAGTTTGCCCAGTCTCTCTTGGACATGGGCTTCTCTGCTTTTACTACCTTCTTGTTATGGAGCAATTTTAGACTGTCTGTGGTCTACAAGAAGCCCCCACTACTATGCCCAACCTTATTCTCCATGGGTCTCTCCAAAGGACCACTTAGCTTATAGAATGAAAAGGAGGGATAATAGCAAGCATGACTTGTCAGTTGTTTAATATATTCCTGCCAAAAAAAGGAGCTTGCTGCATTATTGGAAAGTTTACAAGAGGGGGCAAGTCTTAGCTAAGCCCCCAACGGTTGTTACTCCTTCTCCCTTCCCTGGAGTCAACTGGGAAAAAGGGAACGCCTAAAGCCAGGCACAAAACGGGCACAAAGTTGTCCATGCAACAATAAATAACTGCACACAACTGTCACAGTGCTATCATTGTCACAGGAAAAAAAAATTTGCTTTACTTGACAAAGAACACTGCTAACTTTATTTCTTTTTAAAGTTAGGAAAAAAGCAATTTGGGATCCAGTCTTTATCAGACTGTTAAATCTTTTAGCCTAATATACTTATCTCTAATAATTAAAGATACTTTAACATTTGTTTGCTTAAGTGTATCTGGGGGTCTTATGCTAATGCTATGAACACTGAACTGGAAGCAATTCTGTCTTTGGCTGAAATGTTCTGCAATTTCAGTATGCTCTACTTTAAGCCACACCTTAATCTGTATCTCTACAACATCCCATAAAAGCAACTTGTTGTTTTTAATCATTCAGTCTATCCAGCAACCCAATGAAATTAAAAAAAAAAATTGAATATAAAGCTGCAAAGCTATGCATCTGAAAAATAACTCCCTGAGAACACCACACTTTCGAAGAAAGTGAAGGTATACTATTTTAATGTCAAGTAACATGCCACAATTATTCTGCATGTCAGTTGCTTGCATATTGCATAAACCGTTTTCCTGCATGAGGCCAAAATTGCCCATCATAAATTTCTTTAAGAGATTGGCAATAATGAGGGTGTTTTGGGATCTCCTCAGCTCTATGAATAGGTAAACAGCTAAGGAGCAGGTCCAAAGTATTTTTTAGTGTTTTGTCTTAAACATTAGCATCAAGTCAAGAAAAAAAAACTGAAGTGGAACAGGTTCCTTGCTTTTTGCTGGGTTAAAAAAAGTTTTAGATCACATGTGCGACAACTAAAAAGGAGGGAACTTCATGTTTGCAGCACAATGTTCCCTTAAAGGAAATTAATGATAATATTGGAAAGAAAAGGATAAGCAGATTACTCACCACTAGAGGAATGGAACAAATCACTACAACCAAGGAGGTGGCAATGAGCAAAATGACCATCTGGATTTCTGCACCAGCCATGCGCCGGAAGCTCCTGCGCCGGCGAAAGTCTGACAGGCGGTTAGTGGCGTGGTCTGTCCCCAGGGAAGTGCGCCGCATAAATTGCCTGTGCATGCGGATCAGGGCCATGCACACCAAGATGTTGGAGACCACCGTGACCATAATGAGGAAGGAACTGAAGCCGGCATACATGTACGAGAAAGCAGCATGGCTGGATATGTTGGTCTGCCAGTCGATGAAGCACCAGGTGCATGGGTACTGGAGCTTTGTCTTCCCCAAGCCCATGTTTGGCATGGCACAGAAGAGGACGTTGGAAACATAGATTGCAAAAAGAGTGAGTGCCGCCAGTTTCTTATCCACATAATGGCTGTAGAAGTAGGCATGGTTGATGGCCAGGTACCTCTCTATGGACATGGCACAAATGATGCTGAGTCCGGACAGGCCGAAGAAGAGGAGGATAAAGCTACTGTATTCACACAGGGGTTGGCCACCAGGCCATTCTTGTTTGAGATACGTAGCAATAGTCACCGGGCTGACTAGGCAAGTCCCCAACAGGTCGGTGACAGCCAGCCCACAGACCAGCGTGTAGAAGGTGGTCTCCTTCTGCTCCTTCCTGGACTTGCAAAGAACCACGATGGCTATGAGGTTCCCCACCACTCCGAAAATGAACATGACCATGGGGATGGTCAGGGGTTTGCTGTTCTCAGGCAGTCCACCCGTCCCATTGGAGGAGCTGTTGGTAGCGGGGAGCATGGTGGAGTTCAACGCCATGGCAAAAAACCCTGAGAAGACCAAGCAAGAAAGCGCGGGGGAGATGTGGATAAACTACAAGGGTTAAGGGTGCTAAAGTTCAGTTCGGAGAGGAAGGGAAACAAGAAGGCGGCAAACATAAGGGAAAGGAAAAAACCTGCATTTCAGAAGGGGAAGAGATGGAAACGAGCTTGGGAGTTATTCTTATTTCAGAACGGTGGAGAGACAGTCCGTCAAAAATAATTCTGCAGGTTAGAAAGATAAAACAGACTTGCGCGTGGGTTTCCTGCCTGATTCTTGGAGTTTGACCTTCTCCTGCTCTTCAGTTTAAAAATCCGATCTCTTTGGTCACGGTAGATCTTCCCACCCGTCTTCTGGAGAAACTAGCTGTTTTTCTCCTTTTTTTGTTTTCTTCAGATTAGGCACCGAGGACATCTATCTACGAGCAAACCAACGTCAGAGTTCTTCGCGCCTTCGGAAAGTTTCGTGGACCCAATAGCCCGCCGGTTTCGAAAGGCGCTTTTCTCGGTTCCTCCGGTTGGCTGGAGGCGGCGTCGGCGACTCCGCCACTCTCTTCTCCCGTCCTCTCCGGCGGTCCGGTGGCAGCGCGGCGGTGGCAGCAGAAGCCAGAGCGATGCGTACATCTCATTCGAGGCTCCCCATAGGAGAGGAGCCGGGAAACCGGGGGACCCAGAGAGATCACCCGGGGATGCGGAGGATGCCCCAACTCAGCCCCTCTTCCCGCTCCAATCATGTGCTGCTACTCCCTCCGAGCGCGGCGCTTACTCACTCGCTTCGGAGCGTTGGTAACTTCGCTCCTCGCAATTTCTCGGCCAGGGAGGCTCGCTGGGCTCCGCCCACCCCGCGCCCCCATTGGTCCAGCCGCCCGGAGAACCCGAGGGGTGCGGTTCGGAGGGAAGGCGCTCTGCTTCCAGCCGGCGGGGCGCGCGAGTTGCGCGTGGCTGTCACTTGGGGAAGGGGCGCGGCTGGGGTGTGTGTGTGTGTGCGTGTGTGGAGGACTGGTGGGGGTCCTGGCTGCGAGGGGACGCTTCATCCCCCTTCTCCAAGTGGGCGCTCTCGCAACTACCCCGGTCCGCAATCGTTAGGCGGGTATTTCCATCCATAAAATAAATTTCCATCCAGCTAAGAACGAAGCGATCTGTCTTCCACTTGCGTGCTTGAGGTCCGGTCCTTCCGGGCAATGTCTATGGAGATTCTCAACTATCCACGTCCCGGTTGTCCTAAAGCAGTGTTTCTCAACCTTGGCAGTTTGAAGATGCGT
>JANHFR010004410.1:47708-59929 GCA_032468015.1 Mimophis mahfalensis
AGCTGGGACAAGTAATGGGAGCTCACTCTGTTATGCAGCACTCGGGATTCGAACCACTTCTTTGTATAATTAGATGTAAATTGGAGACTGGAATAATATATATGAGGTTGCTGTGTCCACATCCAAACTAAGTACTATTTTACCAAAAATGTTTTTTTAATAGTGCAGTTTTTAGCCAAGTTCCATTTCTCATCTAGTCAGTGTACAACTTACAGCAGTGTGCACATTTGTGCTATTTAATTAGATCATAGATTTCTGATACGTACAAAACAGAAATATAATTGATTCTGTGTTTAACCCTATACTTGCCTTCCCAAAGATACTGCAAAAGGATGCATAACTACATTCAGATCATTTTTTTAGTTTGGTCAAAGCCAGCTGCTCAGCCTGTCATTCTGACACAAAGAAAGTAACAATTGAACAATTACTGGACAAGTTGCTGAAAATAGTTTAGCCCTGATTTAGGCTAACCGTTGCGAATATCAATAGTATCTAAGAAAATCCTGCACAAAAAGAAAAAATAACTAAAGATGAGAGTGAGCATAAAGGGCATTTTTATAGAGAAATAAGAAGCTGCTTTTTCTTTTGGCAGATCATTTGCCCATCTGGTTTGTTTCTTCTATGTTACAGCAAATTTCAAAGTCTCCGAATAAAAGAGGACTCTATTTTTTTTAAAATCATGGTTCTTACTTTTTAACTTTGGGATGCTAAGGAACTATTTCTGGTAAAGCAGTTTCTCTTTCTGCTTGTGTGTAGCACAAAAAGGGAGATGAGGAATTCTTCATCTGATCATTGATAGTAAGAAAACAAACCAGGTTATTTGTGCTACCATTCTTTTGTAATTATAGAAAAGGGATGCATGAATGCATTAGGGAGGTATTCTGCTTTTACAGCAGGAATGGACAAATTGATGCTGTTGGATGTCCTGAATTACCAATTTTATTCATTCAAACCAGCATAAGAGGTATTGGAGTATGAGAGCACTAGTCTAAATCTCCTGGGTGGTTCTGGATTACTTAAAGTAGCTAGCTTTTTAAGTTTTGCTGTTAAATGCCACATGGTTGTGGTAATGCAACCCTACTCTAGAAACCATCTTCTTCTCCATCAGTGCACAATAAAGTCCTGTACATTGCCATGTATGACTTTATTAAGAAATTTGACAAATAAAAATAAAATATCTTCTGCACCCAAAGAATTTGTTTGCATCTATGCTATGAGCTAGAATTGGATAAACTAAGTCTTTGTATAGCCATCACTACTTCTTCTCTTGTTAGTGTGTGGGTTTTAAATTTTAGCAATATTTTGGGGATTATTATTCAGTTTTAAGCAGTATCTTATTGTTATTGTATTGTTGAAAGAAGGAACAACTTATTTTGATCTCCACATTTGTATTAAAAGATCCAGATATAAGCTTTTAATTATAGCATTGCGTGACCACTATAAATCAGAGATCAGATCAAAATCATATTGCCACCTGAATGTTTAGAGTATAAACTGTGGTGTGTTGCCAAGTGTCAGTATCTTAGTAGATTGCCAGTCACATGCCAAGTTAAGAATAAAAAGTCTCTTCCATGTTCCAAAAACAAAATACCAAGCTAATAGGTAGAGTGTAAACACTGCCATTTGCTATGATATTTTTTCTGGCGTCTAACCATAGCCTGATTTTTTTTTCAGATGTTATGAACCAAAGCTGGTTGGCATTAAGACTTTAATTAGACTAAACAATTATAGGCTTCCAGACCTCTAGTGGAGATGAAGATAGGGCCTTTTTCATAGTAAGTACCAAGATTATAGAATTCCTTCTTAGGAAATGTGTGCTTTTAAATGTTCCTTAAATTTTATTTTAATTTTTAATTTAGGAAAGCCAATGAACTACTTTATATTCATTATGATTGTCCAAATTATTTTTTACATCATTGTGAGATACATTTTTTGTCAGCAGAGAAATCTGCTGGCCTGGGTGTTGCAAAGTCCTGGTGATAGCGTGGGCCAGTCAGGGACCTTGGAGGAGGTTTAATGTTGTAAATACACATAAAGATAGACTAGGCAGCTGTTTCCAGGGAGGAGAGCATCAAAGCATAGTGATGGGGGTAGAAACCCAAAGATGGAAGACCAAGAGCACAGCAAAGAGTAAAAGGGTACAAGTCAGGTGAAGGGCCAAAAGTAAAGTGAAGTAAAATATAGAAAGTCCTGCTCTCTGTCCCCGCCCACTTTATTTGAGCCAATGGCAAAGATGATTATACAATATAGCATTACATTATACATATAAGCAGCCAATCCAGAGGCTGGGAAAGTAGCTCCATTGTTCTGGTAACCAGAGAGATATTGAGGGGCCAAAGTAAGGAGGCCAGGTGGTACCCTGAGATAAACACAACATTTCTCAAGACACTTTCTCACGGGAAAAAAATTAGGTCACAGTAACACTGGAACCCCCCTAGACTTGTCAGCTCAGAGGCCATTTCTGGTACTACAATATTCCTACAGTTTAAAATTCCCTCCATCTCTGATGTCAGCAACCAACTGACATTAGAGCCTATAAAAGGGGCTGTCCCTGAAGAATCACCTCAGTCCCTGTAAGACCTATTGAAGGAGAGTTGTGTGAACACAGGTGGCATAGCTTTAGGCCTGGGACTCAGCCTCACAGGAGGCTGTGTATGTAAGAAATAACTGGAGATAGGAGGCTTAATAAAGAACCTGATTATAGTGTAAATAGAAACAACTTTTTTGTTTACAATAAAAGAGTTAGTGTTTGTTAAAGAAGACTCTGGCTTTCCTTTGTCATGCTTGCGCTGAAGGAAACAATCCACGACCTCAAATGAAAGGAAGACAAAAAGGAATCAATTAAATTCCAACATTTTTTTCTTAAAGGGCCACTTCATCTGTATAATGAAAGACTTAACATATTTACAGTAGATAAACCAGAAAAAATATACCCCAGTCACCAGAACTGGGCTTTTGAGATATGCTCAGAGTGTGAGTATGTACACTTTTACTTCTGTACAAAACTACAGATTGAATCTTTAGTAGTTTTTATCATGTGAGTAGTTTTTGTAGCTGGATGCTAACTATCTGTAAGAAATACCATTGTGAATAGATGTTACAGAGATGCTAATAATAATTTTGTGACACCCTAGATGTCTTCTGAGAATGCTTAATAAATAAATAACACAATTTGAACCACTGTTCTTGCTATATTGTGTTACATTTTTTATCTCCAGCCTCCCTTTCTGCTTCCTTTTCCACTTGTGGTCTTGAAGATGAGTTGTTCCAGTTCACCATTTTCTGTGTAACGAGCGTTGTTAGTATTGTTTTCTAGGTCAGAGTATTTTGTACCACAACCCTTTACAAGGTTTATGCGTAATATATAATGTCCTAGTTAAAAAAAAATGGAGCTCAAAGAAATCTTTATGTGTCACTTCATGTCTTGGGTCCTTCTCTCTTCAAAATCTCAGCTATATACAGTAAGTTTAACCCTTCATGTTTATCTGCTCCATGTGACTTCTGTCTCCCCAGCTTGGCTTAAAGCTAGCTGTTTCTTATTTGTGGAGGCAGTAGATACCTCTGAAGGAGAGAGGAGAGGAGTAAGTGATTATCAGGCCCTTTATAACAGAATTGAAACCTCTCAAATCAGATGGAAGCACATAAGTGTTTCATTACTGTTGAGCAAGTTTCCTTTGGGAATAAATGCAAAGCTTCCCTTCGGGGTATCATGGTCAAGCCCTTGCAGAAGTACATCTCCCCATTGCCTCTTAGAATGCAAAGGTTCAACTATTAATAACCATGAATTAGTTTCACTGTTAGCAGCTGTGTCCCTGGTGGTTTTCCTGTCCCTGTTCATGCTCCTACTGCAGAACAAATGCATTCCCTTTGCATTTCTGAAAATATAAGACTATCATCATTGGGATCATAACACCTGACACGCAGATCTAACAGCCTCTCAATTATCTGGTGAAGTCAGCTTGCTTAGGTCTCAGCTTTCAATAGCGGCAAAATACACTTTAACAATCTGAAGTGGGTTGTGCATGCCAGTTCTCCTCATTTTTTTCCCCCACTTTACTTTTCTGCTAAGTGGTTTTGTCAAGTAGAGTGTTAATGGCTGAACTGTATCATCCTTAGACACCTAGAAACATCTGGTTTATTCTACTCTTAGTTTTTTCTCAGTATGTTTAGAGCAGTGTTTTTCAAATTTAGCAACTTTAAGAGGTGTGGTTTTCAACTCGCAGAATGCCCTCAAGAAATGGAGTTAGCGAACTGTGCCCATATGGGAACAGTGCTTTACCATTATGTTACGAGGTTTGGCTACTTCTAACCTCTTCTTAACAGGAAACCTCACAGTGTTCCATTGCTGACTTATTACTACAAATTGAATATTTATCCTAAGCTTATGTCCCACTGGATGTGTTGGTGTTTAAAGTTCAGTCAGTCTCTTTGTTAGCTTTGTTGCAACAGACAGATAGTGCTATTCCTCTGAGAGGTTTTTAATCCTAATGTTTGAGGGCAAATTCCATGCTTTTGGGTACAACTTCTGATTAGCCATATGATTTAAATCTCCTAAGCTATACATGCTGATAGTGGTAACTTTACAAGCTAAGAATCTGGATCCAAATTCTTTTCTTGTTCTGGGCAGCCACCTAGAACAGGAGTAGGCAAACTTGGCTCTTTTATGACTTGTGGACTTCAACTCCCAGCATTCCTGAGCTAACATGACTGGAAGAGGAATTCTGACCTAGAAGATATGCTGAGTCAGCTTCAGTAGTTTTCCTTGGGGAAGTTAATACATCTTAGGACATAGAATACATATTCTTGTATTACTATTGAAAACCCAGAAGCTAAAGTATCTTTTCTGAAGAGTGGGAAGGATTATGCCACATGCCCATTCTCCCAGTTCTCATCCTCCCAACTTTCATTGAGAGACAATCAGGCTGAGTGGAGGGAGAGCCCCATAATGTTGTACTTCAAAGCATTTGAATTCCTTGTTTGAATAAATGACTATTAAACTCCTGAGTGATAAGGTACTACTCCTAATGGGAGCATTAGGGTACTAAAGCCACTCTGACCTTAGTGTAGACTCTGTCATTAAGAAGCAATCTCTTTTCCCTTTTATTGATTTATTACATAATTTATAATCTATCTGCATTCATGGGACCCAAGATGGAAAACGGTATATCTCTGTGTCTTTGTTCCTGGTTAAACTAAAAGATGGCCAGATGATCTCTACCGTATATGACATAATGTTGGCAACTGTCATAGGAGGATATATAATATGAAACAATTTAGGCAAATGTGGAGATACGGTGTTTGTGAAAGAGCAAGTGGGTTTGTATATTGCAGTTTTTAAAATTGCGAGGATATATCAACTCTGATATAGTTAATTTTATTGTAAGAGTCTTCCCAAGTGTACTGATTTACCTTTTCTTATTTAATTTAATGAAAATAATATGATGGATTTTCGTTGGCATAGCAACTGAATTAAATTGGTGACTTCTACCGTCAAGAAGAGGTGTTACTCCATTCTAGCTTATCTTTCTTAATGACACTCCAATCTGATGGCATAATGGCAATTGACATCCTTCATTTATAGAAATGTTCGTTTTTGTATTCTGATCCCCGGGACGCATTTATTCACAGCTCCAGCAACTTTTATATTACAACTATATAGCTATATATGTATATGAGAATGAGTTATGATGGCCTCTGACTAAATTAAAATGGTTTTTTTAAAATAAAGATATCCCTTTGTTGGGAAAGGGATAAATGTCTTATTAAATTAAGTTCTATAAACATACACTATATATACATTGTTGTCTATGTTGCTAAATTACCAAATTACTATGTGGCTGGATCTCCTCAGATCCTTCATAAGTGACAGGTCATAGTGAAGGTTTGCTAGGGGTTATCAAGGTTAGGTTTGTGGAGGAGACCATTCTTCCAGGGCCAAATTTATACTTGTTTGTCATCCAACATCTCTTCTTTGAGATAGGCAGCCATATAAAATGAATGAACCAAATAAATGGATGAATGAATGAATTCCACCCCAGATAAGCCATTTTAAAAAAAAAAAAAAAGTTATGTCGGTCAGAAAAGAATAACAGCCAGTAAGAACCAGAGAGAAATATGTCAGACCATTGGTAACAGAGAATATTGGACCAAAAGATCCTGTTTTTCCCATTATTAAAATGGTGATTTGAAAAATGATTGCCGTGGGTTACATTTGAGCACTAAATTGCCAAATATCTATTTTTGTTGCTATTCCAGACATTGCCAAATATTGTGGTTGGTCATGGACAGGGACACTACACTGCTAATAAAAATTAGTTCTCTTCTTCCCCTCATTTAAACCAAGTAGTTATGAAAACATAGAGCCTGTAATGATGGCTCAATGACCCATTAACTGTTTTTAGGAATGTACATGTGTCCTATTTTCTGAACATAGGACTGTTTCAAGGGTTTTAAAATGCTACTGATGTATGAGTTGGCAATAGTACACTTCTGTTATACGTGTGGCTGAAGTAAACACTAAAGCCAAATTCAGAAAAATAAATTTGAAGATGAGATATCTTTTATTCTATGTATAGGCTTAAAAGAGACTCACTTGCTCTTGCTAATTTACTAGAAAACCAAGATTCACTTGAGACGATAAAGCACAGATAAAAGTTTAGTGAGTACCCATTTTCTTACACTTGTTATTATTACTTTGCCTAAATTTTGCTTCTCCTGAATATGGGAAAAGGCAATCAGTCGGCAGGGCATTGCTGTGCCATTGCCCAATCACTGCATTTCCTGCCAATAAGTGTTACATTCATACTGTCACGTAATTACTGTCTTTGAACAAGAAGAACTAGGAACCTGGTGTGTTCTTCCATGAATTGATTGGTTAAGATGGTCCAAATATTTTATTAATATCATACTGTGCTCTCCATCATATAAAACAGACTCATTCTTTATGATTGAATCCAGGAGGAATGGGCAATATCGAAAAGTCCAATCCTGAATGTTCCCACATGGACCTTATACAAAGATTAAACAATTGATTGTAAGAAATCCTTCCTGTTTTGTTCTGTCTTCTGCTGTGTTACTACTGTTTGAAGCTGCCTTGACCTACCGTTTCTACTCTTTTCTGCCTAAGTGTGCCTTGCTCAAAAATAATTGTTCTGCTTTCATTACTTTTGAATTTATTTTAACTGCCAGATCTATTCCCTTCCTCCCATGCCTCAAAAATTACATTTCTTTTGACCATCAAACTCTTCCTGTGTTACTGGACTATTTACATACAGACAATATTTTTTTTTTAAGGGTGGGAATCTAGTATCTGGCCTTCTTTCTAGAGCAGGGGTGACAAACTCAAGGCCCAGGGGATGGATCCAGCCCACGGGGTGCTTAGATTTGGCCTGAAAGGCTGCCCTGGAAACAGTGAAGAGCCGGCCCTCCGATGCCTCTGCCAAGGAAAACAGGTTCCCGAGCTCCATTTTTTGCTGCAATGGCCTCCTGCAACGATCTGCCACTGAAAATGGAGCTCATGAACCCATTTTCACTGGCAGAATGCTTGGACCACCTCAGGTGCCTCCAACATGAGTGATGTCAAGCTGGCTATGCCCACCGCAGCCATGCCCACCCCGGCTCCCGAGGTCCAATACAATCCTGATGCGGCCCTCAATGAAATTGAGTACAACACCTCTGTTCTAGAGGTAGGGATTCAAATATTGAAGTTTAGTAATTAGTATTTATTTAATTAGGAGAAATTAACTGATTTCCCCCTGCTGATTAATAGTCTCATTTTTTTCCCCCGGTACTGTGAGCATCCAGAAATGCTAAATGAAAAGTATTTCCCTTTCAGTAAATATCTGGCAAAGTAAATTGTGAGAGTGATGTGCAATTATGGTTAACAATAAATTTTAGGCTTAAGAATCTTGGCTTAAAATGCATGCCTGAACATGTGGCCTTGAAGTTATAGTCTCTCATCCTAATAAAAACATTGGCTGTCATGATATAAGAACAATAGTCCCATCTAGACTACTGTAATGCTCTCTACATGGGGCTCCCCTTGATGAGTATCTGGAGGCTTCATTTGGTCCTGAATGCGGCCGCGCAGGTGATTATGGGGGCTACATGATGCTCCCATGTTATACCTCTCCTGCGCGAGCTGCACTGGCTCCCGGTGGCCTCCCGGATACGATTCAATGTGTTGGTTACTATCTTCAAAGCGTTCCATGGCTTAGGACCTGGATATTTACGAGACCACCTCCTGTTACCGAGAGCCTCCCACCGGCCAGTACGCTCCCACAGAGAGGGCCTCCTCGGGGTGCTGTCGGTTAAACGGTGTCGACTGGCAATACCCGGGGGAGAGCCTTCTCTGGAGGGGCACCTGTCCTCTGGAACTAATTGCCCCCAGAGTTACGAATTATCCCTGACCTACGTGCCTTCCATCGTGCACTCAAAACCCATCTATTCCATCAGGCCAGACTGGCTTTAAAAAAATTGGTTTTAATTGGGGTGTCTTGTTTTTTTTAATAATTATGGGCCAAATTATTTAATATTATTTTAATTTTTTTTTAACTTTTGTATTTATGTTTTTAACATGGCTGTACACTGCCCTGAGTCCTTTGGGAGAAGGGCGGTATAAAAATTAATTAATTAATTAATTAATTAATTAATTAATTAAATAAATAAATAAAGAACGAACAAACAAACAAACAAACAAACAAATAAATAAATAAGACATTCTGGCTTTTTCAGATTATTAATATTGAAAATGTGTGTCTATGTACTCTGCTTATGTGATAAAGTTTTAGGGCTAGCAGTACTTAGTGAACCTAGAATTTAGGAGATCACACACACACACACACACACACAGAGAGAGAGAGAGAGAGAGAGAGAGAGAGAGAGAGAGAGAGAGAAGCCTGCTGAGCATAGCTTATAGCGTTTTCCCTCCAGTAGATTCCTGTATCCCATCATGTTGCTAGGAAACCAACACTGCTCTACAATTGCTTGCAAAGAACAAAGTCAGTTGTTTGCCACCTTCTTCAGTTCCAGCATAGACTGACCCAAACCGGCTGCCTTTGACCCAATATTTCCCAAAAATGAAGCTCCCCACCCCCCTATTCAGGCAACTCTGAAAAAGATCTGGCCAAATCCTGCCTTTTATATGGTGACTAAAAAGAGTCAGGTGTTCTTATTAAACCTTAAGAAAATTGCCTTTGAGCATTCATCTTTATACCTACATTCATAGAAATATTAGCTCTTTAAAATTGCACAATAGGAAAACTGTCATAGATAACCTCACATCCATAGTAAAGCTTCTGTGAAGAATGTAAGTGCTGCTTCCCATTTTCTGTATATGCAGTTCTTCTGCACATTGAAAAAGCTCATAGAGCAAGCACTCTGAACTTATCATGGATACCACACACACACACACACACCATTTGCTATTTGGGATTGAAAGTCTGTTTACTTCCAAAGGAGAAATGATATGGTCTTCCCTGTTATTCAGAATCAGTTGAGATCAATTAAGATTTATATGCTACTCCAAAAATAAGAGGAACTTTCAGCCTGGGAAATAAGAATTTTATAATCCTTTTAGACACATCTTTGGAAGCTCTTTTCACAAAACTTTCCTTGATTATTTGATTTTTGCTAAAAAATACAACAGCAATTTTGGACAAAGCAGATGTCTTGGAGGATGAAAATTACAACGTTTCTCCCTGTACCATTTTTTTTTTTTTTAAATTTGACCATTTTCAAAGCTGCTACATGTTATTTGACCTTGTAAGAAAACTATAATTAAAGGTCGGACAATATCATGGGGGTTAATCACTGTATCTCTAATACAGTCATGTTTACTTTCCTGTGCAGCTGCTCTAATCCAGTTTGCAGCCATTTTGAATGAAATCAAAAGGTTCAGTCATGACTCTCTCACATCTTATTCTGTTCGATCTGTAGCTGAAATCTTTTGGGATTTGATAGGCCAACTAAGATTGATAGACCACTACTATTATTACTATCATCTCTGAAAGAAAAGCAAGCTACAGTTGCTCTGGGGTTGGATTAACCTGCATCTAGCATTAGATAGAGATTTTAAAAAGTGTGCCTATGGGGATTTATGTATTTGAGTTTTAAGCACCATGGAAAAGTTTGATCCTTGCTTTAAATCTGATCTCTGCTTTAAATCTGATTGCCTATGAAAACAATATAAGCTCCACTCTTCCTTTCAATAGACTAGCTCAGGGGTCTGCAAACTTAAACACTCAAAGGGCCATTTGGACCTGTTTCCCACAGAAAATAAAACACGGGGAGCCAATAATTTAACAACCTGTATGAGTGGGTGGGCGTGGCCAATTCACATCACTTATTCCCACCCAGTTGCCTCCTGCTCTGGAATATGGAGTGAGTTTCCATCCCACATCATCACCCTTCCTTCTCAGGCCAGGCGAGGAATGACAGGGAGGGGAGGGCATGGGAGGGCAGGGGCAAGTCAGTGGTGGGATCAGCCAACAGGGAGCTGCAGCAGAGGGCCAAAAGAGCTGCATGTGGCTCCAGAGCCACAGTTTGCAGAACCCTGGACTAGCTAGATATCAGTACCTACATGACATAAGCAGGTTCAGATCTGCTGAGCAGTTACATAGGGGACCATGACAGAGGTGGGATTCAGCCAGTTCCAACAGGTTCCGGAGAACCAGTAGCGATAATTCTGACTGGTTCGGAGAACCACCTCTGATTGGCCGACACTGGCAAATACCACCTCTGATTGGTGATAGCATAGCCACGCCCACTAAGCCATGCACACAGAACCGGTAGTGAAAAATTTGAATCCCACCACTGGACCATGAGGAAATAGCAGGACTATTGCTAGACTGGGAAGTTAAAAAATAAAGCAATTCTGAAGAAGGAAGGCAGTTGCAAACAGTTTCTATATTGTTGACAAGAAATTACATGACTGTGTTTCTAAAGTCATTAAAAGTTGACTCAACCCAAAGGAATTTTTATATTTCTTTATTATTGAAGATGTATGATATAATGATTAAATGGTTAGACTAAGATATCCTGATTCAAAAGTCTAATCTCAATTATAAGGGTTCAGAGAGCAACTTTGGACTAGTCATTGCCGTTATTGTTCAGTCTAATGAATCCCTCAGAATAATTGTGGGGAAAAGTTGGAGAAAGGAATGTCATGCACAATCTTTTCAGGGCCTGGAAGAGAGGCAGGATATGAAAGTAACAAACAAAAACAATACATCACAGACAATGGAATTTCTAAAATTGTGTTTGTAAAAAATAGTACAGTTTTAAAGCTGCTTATACAGAGTTCACTAAAATTTACCCAGTTAAGTTTATTTTGGATTGAAATCTCAATCCTTATATATCATTTGATTATTAAGTAGCCACTTCAGAAGATTCTGAAGATAATCCTGGATTTAAGAGGATTTTGGATGATGAATTTACTTCAAAGGCATGTTTCTTTGGGGGGAAAAAAGGAGTTTGATGGTCCATGTTTCCTGTTCGCATAGACATAAACTAGTCTCAGCTCATTTATGATGAATCTGGATCAAATGCAAAATTCAGGCTATAAATGATTTCAGATATATAACACAAAGTTATTCTAATCAAAATACAATGTGCAGTTACATCTTTTTGTCCCAAATAATTTTTGAGGGGAAAAAGCAAGACATGACAGGGTTCCTGTAAGGTTTTTGCATTATAAAGGCCTGTATGCCTGATGTAAGCAAGCCCCTTAGAAAATTTGTGCCTTTGCAAATACAATCTTTTCCATCCTGAGAGGAGCATCTATGAACTTAAGCCCTTTAACTGGATTTTCTTGTTCTAGATTCTGAATTGCATGGTAAGACAGACAACAGTTTCCATCTATTTCTATCATCAAATCTGTACTATTATTTTTAATATTTTTATTTCAGATCTTAACAGAATAGCACAGTTGGGACCTTGGAGGTCTTCTAGTCCAACCTTCTGCTCAAGAACCCTATACCAGGGTTCTGCAAACTGTGTCTCTGGAGCCACATGCAGCTCTTTCGGCCCTCTGCTGCAGCTCCCTGTTGGCTGATCCCACCATTGACTTGCCCCTGCCCTCCCATGCCCTGCCCTTCCTGTCACCCCTCGCCTGGCCTGAGAAGGTAAGGGTGATGCTGTGGAATAGAGACTCACTCCATATTCCAGAGCAGGAGACAACTGGGTGGGAATAAGTGATGTGAGTTGGCCACGCCCACCCAGTC
>JANHFR010004410.1:66905-77673 GCA_032468015.1 Mimophis mahfalensis
ACTGGAAGAGGAATTCTGGGAGTTGAAGTCCACAAGTCATAAAAGAGCCAAGTTTGCCTACCCCTGGTCTAGGTCAACCCAGAGCTCTTCATACTGAAATCTACCATAGTAAATTGTTGAGTGCCACAGAATAAGAAAGAAAAAGTTCATATTTTAATACAATCTCATCAACTTTGCACTTCCCAAACCACAGTATAGATCAAATTCCAGTTATTGCATAGTATTTGAAATTCTCTGTGAATGCTAGAATGCAATTCTCCACCAAAGAAATTTCTGCAGAAACATGCAAATGAGATAAGAGACAAGTACAATTTGATGGGTTAGGGAAGTGGGCTGAAAATAGCAATGAAATCTAATAAAGGCAGTGCTAAGTTCTTCATATAGAAAATAAAACAAATGCATAGATACAGTGATTTATAGGTATGTGACTTGTAAATACCATTCGTGTCAAAGAGTTTAGAATAGTAGTTGATTACCAATTAAATACAAATCAACAATGTGAATTGCCCACAAAAGGCTTTATTGGCTGAAGTATAATTTCCAATTTAAGGCTTTTCTTTTCATCCAGCTAACTGCATCGAGAACTGCCTCATTGTTCTTCTGTATCAAGTCCCCATGATGCTGCTGTTATTTCATCTCCAACTCATTACAAGGACACAGTAGATTCAAATTTAGCTGTTCCAGTTTGGAAGTTAAGTTTGTCCTCTTCTCATACAACACGTTTTGCTGTAGAAATGATATAAAATGCATCCAGAATTATACTAGTGATGATGTGATCAGAAGCTGGGCTCTGCCCTGCTCCTATTGGCTATCTGAGGCTGCTGCAGGCATCAGTCGGATGATGTCATCTCTCCTAAAGGTGCTTTTTTTCAAGAAGCAACTGGACTTTCTTGTTTTTCTTTGAAGATGTTTCACTTCACATCCAAGAAACCTCTTCATCTCTGACTGGATGGTGGGGAATGGAAGGATTTATATTCCTTGCAGATAGCTGGTCATTTGCATTCTTTTAGAGAGTCGTTGAGGCTACTTGGAGGTTGTCTGTGTCCTCAGGATCACCTGAGTAGTGCAAATGGGTATGGAGCCTTTTTGAAATGCTGAAAGGGTTTCTGTAGTCTGCAGTTTTTTCTGGAAATCCATTCATATTGCTGCACCGTTCAAGAGTGTTCATCCCAAAGTACATAGCTAAATGGCTATGGAAATTCTCAGTCATCCAGGCTGTTTTTCCTAGAAGATATTTTGCTTCTCATCCAAGAAGTTTCTTCAGCTCTGAAGATAGTCAGCTCTCCTATGTAAACCAGATAGGAAACATGACCAGATGAGCTAATTCTACTTGGGCAGGGTGTAGGACTAGATGACCTACAGGATCGCTTCCAACTGTTAATCTAATCTGATCTGATCTAATCTAATCTAATCTACTTCATTGTAAAGCTACATTAATAGAATCTTGCAAGTCTAAAGGTATACATGTTCCATAACCATTTCTAACCACCTGATAAATTAGGGCGGATCCTTCCTAAGTTTATTAAATTGCTGGGGGCTTCCCCTTTTCTTGTCTGATTGTTTCCTAAGCAGCATTTCTTCTACTTGTCCCTTAAGATCATTCTCGCATACCGTTACAGGGTTGAGGAGATGGGGTGATGCACAACACTGTACAGCTAACATGCAAACACACGGCATAGGACCATGTTATTTGAAGGACCACCTTTCTCTCATTACATCTGCCCATCCCATCAAATTTATCAGAAGAGGGGTGCTACGGGTGCTATCAGCCAGAGCACTACACTTGGTAGGTCCCATGATGCATGTCAAATCAGTTCTGTTACTAGCCAGATGCCTTACAAACTGACTTCTGTCCAGCATTATTTAATTATAGCTGACCTTAGTATACCCCAGAAACCTCTATTGCTACAAAACATTGCAATGGAGGTCCTATCTGGGATTTGCTATATGGAGGACAGAACACAAATTTTATTTAATCCAATGTAATTTAAGTAGTATCTCAGTTTTGTCCTCCATATGCTGAACCCAGGTAGGATATCGATTTCAATATTTTTCAACAATGGAAGTTTCTCAGATATATTAAAGTTTCTGAGGTATATTAAAATCAGCTATGCTAACAGTTATCAGATCATATATAAAATTCAAATTGTCTAAAACGTACAGTTGCATTGATGTTTTATTTGAGAACGTCCCAGAATAATTTCACTGGCCACTATTTAGCGGACTTAGTGGACTTTTTTTCCTCATTCAGCAAGGTTTCTTTTACATTTTAGAAATCAGTTTGGTCTTGCATTTTTGCAAAGTTTACAAAGAAGACATATACTAGTCTAGTGCAAACCTCTAGTTGTTGGCATTAATACTGCTTCTGAACCTGAAGGTTTCCGGTTAGCTGTCATTGTTAAATTATCACATCAGGATAGTTACTATTATTAAGATTTAGAACTGAAAATTGTAGGAAGAAATTGTAAACCATGGTGGCAAAAAAAAAAAAGTCAGGAATACAGTAGCACTTTTTCTAATTAACAAGTTTTATTTTTTAAAAAATAAGCTTTCATGTGCTGCTGCTCACTTTACCAGATGCATGGAGTAGCTAGACTGATGTTGGATTAAAATTGGCTCAAGGCTGACTCAGCCTTCCATCCTTCCGAGGTAGGTAAACTGAGGACCCAGATTGTTGGGGGCATTAAGCTGACTTTGTAAAACACTGCTTAGTGGTGGGCCAAATGCCCCAATAAGCGGGTATATACAAAGAATGAAGGCTAATGTTTCAAGAGGTTGTAAGCTGCCCAGAGTCTCCGGAGAAGGGAGACATATAAATCGAATTTTTTAAAAAATGGGGGTGAGGTGGAGAGGAAAAAGTTAGTTATGCCAACCCAGAGTTCACATCAGACAGATAATCTTATCAATTAACAATTATAATGTGTTAAAAATCCATTGTCAGCATTTATGAGTTTTTCCTACTGCTCTGCTCCAGTTAGGCCAAAAGCTATTACCTCATTTAAGACCCTAAGTAAATTATGCTTTATGTAAAATGCTATGTTTGTAGAATTTATATAGACCTATATTGTAAAGCTGTTTGGTTGCTAAAAATAGAGTAGAGACACTGTATTGATGTGGAATCTGAGTGACCAGCAGTGTCCTTTGCCTCTATCAGTGTTTCACAACTTTAAGATGTGGATTTCAACTCCCAGAAATACCCTAGCTAGAGTAAATGATAGAATTCTAGCTAGAGAATTCTCAGAGTTGAAGCCAGGGGTGGGATTCAGCCAGTTCGGTCTGGTTTGGGTGATTGGTCTGATTCTACACAGTTCGGAGAATTGGCAAATTGGACCGCTGGCTGGCTCCGCCACCCACCTATTTTTCAGTCTGTTTTCAGCTGTTTTGGGACAAAAAATGACCTGAAAAATGGCCCAAAAAACATCCTGAAAACAGTCTGAAAAAGGCCATTTTCCAGGCTCTTTTCAGGCAATTTTTGGCTGGAAAATGGCCTGAAAATGGCCCGAAAAACAGCCTGAACACAGCCCGAGAAATGGCCTGTTTGGGGGCTCTTTTCAGGCCAATTTTGGCTGTAAAAACACCCCCCAAAACAGCCTGAAAATGGCCCCAAAACAGGACGAAAAATAGGTGGGGACGTGGCTAGCCAGTGGTGGAATTAGCCCCAACCAGCTGAATCTTACCTCTTCCTCTGAGGCGAGTGGCTGGGAGGCGGGGCTGGGTGTGATGAGTGACATCATCCCCCCAGTCACATGTCCACCCTGCCATGCCCACCCAGCCAGTCATTAGGGCAGAGAACCAGTTGTTAAAAAAATTGAAACCCATCACTGTTTGAAGCCCGCACCTCTTAAAGCCCAAGTCCAAGAAACACTGGCCTATATGAACTCTACTATTAATCCAATTCCAAGAATCCTTTACTGCAATATTTATAGTTCTATTTGCACTTCTCATCTCTGCCCTGCTCAAGCAAATTTCTTAGAAACAATTTGCAGCATAAAAAACACAATAGAACTGTGAGATTTAAAGTAAAGCAGCAAGTCAAGCAACCTGGTGTGGGTGGCAACCATTAATGCTGATTCTCAGTAATATGCATAAGCCATGCAGAGGTGCCATAGTTTTGTTTTATTTTTTTTGTTTGTTTGTAACCCACCTTTATTATTTTTACAAATAATTCAAGGTGGAGAATATATCCAACACACGCACATACCTCCTCCTGTTTCCTGACAACAGCCCTCTATGAGGCAGTGGTGGGATTCAAATTTGTTTACTACCAGTTCTGTGGGCGTGGCTTAGTGGGCATGGCTATGCTGTCAGCCAATCAAAGGTGGTATTTGCCGGTGTCAGCCAATCAGAGGTGGTTCTCCAAACCAGTCAAAATTATCGCTACTGGTTCTCTGGAACCTGTCGGAACTGGCTGAATACCACCTCTGCTGTGAGGTGAATAGGGCTGAGAGAGAGTGACTAGCCCAGCTAACTTTCATAGCTAAGGTGGGACTTGAACTCATGGGCTCCTCTTTCTAGCCTGGGGTCTTAACCACTAGAACAAACTAGCTCCCTCTGTTATTTGTGAATGGGCCATGCAGTGTGGAAACTGCTAAGTGATTATGTTATGAATTCGTAGAAAAATGTGGGTAATTCTCAATCCATCGTTCATCGAAGTATTTTGGATTTTCTTTTGGCTGCTCGGAAACACTGTGTAAGCATTAAATGGATTTGCTTTTCTCATCTCTCTAGTTCTCCTGTGTTTATACATCTACTTTCAGGCACGGAAGTGCATTTGCTATCTGCTTACTGCTAGTGCTTGGCTTCTGAGTATTGTTTTCCAGGAGGTGTATCTGCTGCGTTCCCTTGTGCTTGGCTAGAGTCTGCCAGGTGGCACCAGGGATCCCAGGAGCGCCGCTGAATTTGAGTGGCTCTGGCGGTGTGTGTTTAGTTTAATTACCCAGTCAGCTGGTGTGGGAATCGAAAAGCAGCTCAGCTCTGGTGCTGAATCTTTTGCTTGTCGCAACAGCGTGCAGCACAGAGTACACACACCCCAATGTATTCCAAACAGCCCAGAGCACATGGAGCTGGGGGTGGGGGAGAGAGGCTTGCAAAGGAAGCATGTTAGTCATCAGGTTGTTGCTGCATAATTCAGGAACACGTTTGCCTTGAACTGGAGATTAGCCAGGTAAGGCTGGGTTTTTTTTCTTTTTTCTTTTTTTGCACAGAGAGTACTCTTTTAGGCACTGAAGCTGTATAGTATGTTGTTGCTTATGCTTTCTCCTGCATATTGCAGCTTTGAGTGTTGGTCTTTCGGCAGCAAGGCATGTCCTAATTTCTAGGAGCCTTTCATTAACTGGAAAAGAAAAAGGGTCCTTTGCTGCCCGTTATCTCTGTCGATGCGATTGTGTAAATCAAAGCTAATGTTTTGTTTGACTTTTACATAGATTAAATTTATCCGGTGCAGGAGCCTCGACTACCTTCAGCACTTGAACTTAAATTCAGTATAGCTTGAACTTTGCTAACTACTTGTTCCTTCAGTGTTTTGCCATGCCTGCCCCCTTCTCATCTACCCTTCCTCTTGCAGATACTGGATATTTTGTATACAGTAATGCTGGGTAGGATTTGGATAGTGTTAAGTAAGAATTTGTGTATTTCAGCAGTGACCTTGAAAAAGGCTGTGTGTAGGCTTATATTGTTCATACTTGACAGTGGTCATCTCAGTGGGTAGCAGAATAGGTACACTTTTTTTTTAATGAAAGGCGGAGAATGTCTCTGAAGGGAAAGGGAAGACAAGAGCTGTTGCAGGAAAATATGCTCATTGCTTAAAAGTCCCTAATCAGTGACAAGCAGTAAAAGCAGCAAAGGCAACAGTGACCGAAAGTTTAATTATTTCAGCTTTCCATCTAGCAAGCAATCATATGTACCAAAGAAAAGGGAAAATCTTTCCTCTGGAGGAAATTGATTTGCTGCTGATTTATTATCAAGATTGCAATGCTGCTTGTGTAAAAATTGGGAGACTTCCTGATCTGATTGAACTCCTCAGAAATTCCATGGGCAAATTTTGAAAGCCCAGAAAAAAGAACGAGGCTAGAAGAGAAAGAAAAGACAACAGGAATGAGAAGAATTATTTCAGTAGATTTCAGCAGCACCCAGAATATGTTATCAATAATGTTATATCTGGCTCAAGATGGCATCGTATGGCTTACAAACATTGTGAACAAGTCTGTTACAGCTGATGTTATACTATTTGCATTATGCTACTCTGACAGAGGGCCACATATCGGAAAAACAGAATAAGCGCAAGTATCTGTCGATAACTGGTTATGCAGCATGCAAAGAGAGTGGATAGAGCTGCCTTATCGTACTAATTTCTTTCAAATTTTGAACCATGAGATCACCTGCAGTCTGATATCATGCATTAATACAGGTGTTAAATGTAGCATTTAGCTTGTGTGGAAAGGAATTTATTTTTGTATTAAATTTGTGTTGCTATTGATGGGTTCGTCCAGTTGAATAGATATTACATGATTTGTTAACTGTGAAATGTGTAGTAAATTAAGGTAATCTATATGTTGTTTGATGATCTTAACTTTTATATCATATTTAGTCCTCTGCTTTTTTGTATGTGGTATAGGTATCTGGTACGATCACCTTGTTGCTGATCCTGCATAAGTGATGGAATTGGGGGTGGGAGACATAGTTTCTCTTTGAAGAAGTTACATCATTGTGCATATCCCAGAATGGGCAATGTCTTACTTATTTGGGCAGGAGTTTTGCGGGTAAATACAGCAATATCTGGACTTCACAGCTTTTGCACATAGCTCACAGCTTTTGCACATAGCATCAACTTTTAAGTTGTGTATGGGTTGTTGAATACAATTGAATATATCCACTTTTGGTATAAGAAAAAAAAAACTTGAAGGGACACAACAATTCTGGGTGGAAGAACAAATGTGTGTTTAAGTGGAGAGCACAGATGTCAGCGCTAAGATTTGCTGGGGAAGGAGAGATAATTTAATGACTCTTAAATGTACTGAATTTCCTGGTGTGTCTCTTTCTGACCCAGAACAGTCTATTCTTAACATCACCTCTCCCAAGAGGAATTATTTTCAACTAAAGAAATCATAGATTAAAGAAAGTTCTTTTTTCCCCAAATCTATGCAAGTCATCACCCTATTAAATTGCTATGTTTGTAGATAACTGGAAAATGGACATGAAGAATAAAAGGAAAGAGGGACAGAATCTGTCAGGTTCAGAAACAAAGTTCTGCTCCATTTCCCCCCTTACCTTCAGAGATTGAAACTCTCAAAGCTGCAAAATAGGGCCTTTTAACTCTGGCACTTGTTAACATTATAAAGACATTTTGTTCAATTATTTCATTTTCCTCTCTTATCAAACTTCTTTCTCCACAAAAAGCGCTTGACTTAGTTCCCTAGCCATCTGAAACTGTTTTTTTGCTTATTTTTAAAAAGCCTTTCAAAATAACAAGGCTTGATTGTTTCAAGAAAGATGGGGTTGATTATAGTTAGGCAGCTCTTTTTTTATTGCTCTGATTTGAAACCTGCATATTTTGCAAATAAATGAAAAATAACCTAAAATAAAACTTGTAAAGAAAATTGAGAACTTTTGATAAAATAGAGATGTATCCAGACATGGCCCAGTCTCTTCTAAATCAGGTCTGTATTACAAATGGAATCAATTGGATGTCTGATTATCCCAGGGAATTTGTTTGCTTAAAATACAGTAAGAGGAATTTCCAGGTCTCCATAAGTTCACCTGGGTCTGTGGTGAAGAATGATGGCAGTAAATTTTCTCTACAAGCCCATGCAGCATGCTTATTTCTGTGACTAGCATCCAGTTGCTGAAGTAGATGTAATACTATTGGAGCTATGACAAAGATAAAAATGAAGAAATGTGTTTTATCTGTCTATGAGTAAATAAAACATACGCAGTGCAGCTTCCTTTTAAAACAACTTGTTTGCTATACATTGCATATTTGACTGATAGATTTTTTTTCTCATGATGCCATCCTGAATGTGTTGCTAAACAAGACCATATCTTTTAGGTCTGTGATTTGCTGAAGCATATGCCTTCTGATGAGGTTGTTCAATTATTTTTTAATGTTATCAAAGAGATCCTAAATTTTATCCCTTGGAAATCTCCCAAAATTGAGGCATTCTGGTAGCAAATGGAAACTTACGTGAACATACTGTTTGTATTATTTGAGTGTATTTGTAAGTGGGTTTTTTGTTATTAGCCTAGCAGTTGTATTTGAACCTGCTAAGATTGATTTCTTTCATTTTGTTGTGGCATGGTTAGGTGCTTAAATTTGTTTATGATTTAGTATGACAACTCTAGAGACACAATACCAAAGTTAAATGTTTTGCGTGAAGCTGTTCTGATATACAGTATTGGGATTCAAGAGTGGTCCATCTGAAACAAGTCTGAATTTCATAACAGCAGACTCTTAACATATGGAAGATTAAGAGTGTGCTTGCCTGTACTATCAACCATTATATCCATTTGTTCTCCGTAAGTGCTTGAGTGCTGGAACAGGAATGTACAAAATATATCCCTTTATTTCAGTAGGTTTTCTGCTTTGCTTTCATCCCCTTCGTCTCAGATATCTGTGGCTAGTCAGCATATTGTCCCATATTTCCTCTTTTCTGTATAGCTTTTCAGTTTATAGGCGCCTCTCTCATCTCACCTCCTCTCCACCTATCCCAGTGAAACCATCCTTCAGCTGATCTACTTTCTAGCGACAACCCAGTTTGGTATTTGTGTTGGAGCATATGGCAAATGCCTGTGCAATTTTGCACCTTTTGATGCCTTGCTTTTGATACATAAACCCAAAGGGTGCTTGCAAAGGAAAGAGTAGCAAATTTAGATTAGTAAGAATATGTGTATACATCATTTTGGAAAGCATCAAACAAAACTGATTCTTTTGTTTCTTGTCTTAGCCTGTACATTTCCTGTGTGGAATTTTGGTTATCTTTTGCAGTTGCAGATAACTAATTAGGGAATAGAAATGCATATTTAATTGGATATTAGCATACAAGCACCTTTGAGGGTCATGCAGTTCTAAGACAACCCTACTCAAATATCCATTTGAGAATTCAGTCTCCCTTCTGATATATAGGAACTTGAGTATTCAGCTGAAGATTAATTCTTTCTCCCTGATGGAAATTAAAATAGAATCAAATATAAGGAAGGGTTCCAATAATTACCTTTACCTGCACAATTTACAAATCCACACTGGAGACTGTTGGATTGCTATAAAATTATACATCTACAAAACTGTTCCAGACTTCTGGATAGCGAGCAAGTGTTAATATTCTCCTTTGTATATAATGTTGGAAGAATGAAAAAGGTGCATAGCTATCAAACGTATCAGCTGAGATACTGATTGGAAAATCTTACTAATCTAGAATTTGCTTTCCTACCCCATAAAACTAGAATTAGTTAAAATTCCTCATTTATTAATAGATGTTTTATTAAATATATTAAAATAAGTAATTTAAGACTATAGAATTAATATAATAACGTTGTTATGAGAATGCTGCGAATCATGAAATCTTTTGATTGCAATCTTGTCTTTGGTTTGAATTGTTCTGTGTCCTTCAACAAATTGCTGTTGTCTCAAATTCATGTCCAACCAGGAGTAATTATACTAGCCTGATTGGTCTTTGTATGGATTATTGGGTATATGGGAAATGAACATTTTAAAGTGCTCCTGTAAATGTAGGCATTACTATTTAATTTACTGAAGCCCATTTTTATATGTGCTGCTGCTTCTATAATGCATAGAGAATGTATTATGACTGCCTTTGTAGAATCTAGAAATGGTAGCAGATGTCACCTTGAGACATGGGTTTATATTTTGGAAACAGAACACAGTGCACTGTAGGCTAACATGTAGCATTTGAGTGGGAAACACTTGGTAATTTACCGTGCTTTTTGAGACTTCTGCCTTCAGTCTAACAGGAAGACAATATTATTTAACAGAAAGGAGTAAAAAGTTTGAATTTCTAATTTTAGTGTAAGCACTGAAACACAAACTTAGCCCATCATTAATAGATACGTCCAATACTTATTTTTAAAAATCTTTAGAATTAATAGTAGTATCATCATTTTCCTTATAAATTAAAAGAGCAGGTGTTGTTAAATCCTGTTTAATTACTTTGAACCGATGTTATGGTTCAGCCAAGAGAAATTTTGTTTTATTGGATTGTTGTACACTCAGAGTCACCTTCTTTGAGATAGATAGGTAGATAATCTTGATTAATTATCATCTTAATGATTCAGTTAGAAATAAAAATAGTGCATTTTTTTTTCTAAATCTAAGTATTCTACCATAAAAATAATGAGCAGAACTAGAAAAATCCCTTGTTGCCTAGATACATTCTAAAGTCTCCAATATCTTCTCTAGTCCTGCTGCCGAGGTCTTTCTGATTAGAGATTTAACCTGGGATGATCTTCATGCAAAACAGCGACTCAGCTTCGAACTCTTGGGATTAATAGTGTGCTATAGATATGTAATATAAATGATCTCCTGGTGTTGAAGAAAGTGCTACCTGGTGTTACTGGCTACAGGCATTTGGAATTTAATATACATCTTAAAATTGTTAATGTCTCCTAGTTAAACTTCTTCATCACACGAGTAATGGACAG
Organism: Mimophis mahfalensis; assembly: GCA_032468015.1. Lineage (NCBI taxonomy): Eukaryota > Metazoa > Chordata > Lepidosauria > Squamata > Mimophis > Mimophis mahfalensis. The sequence continues at coordinate 77,556 of JANHFR010004410.1, forward strand.
TGGAAATAGGCAGGCTATTCTTATGAAATTCACTATGATGGCTTTAAAATATCTACAAGCACTATGTTAAGCATGATTTCTGTTTAATTGGTGTGGGTCTGAATCTATCACACCCATC
>JANHFR010004410.1:90541-103011 GCA_032468015.1 Mimophis mahfalensis
GCGGGATTCAGTCGAAGCCTGTTCCTCCCCATCCAGACCCGAACTGCCTCCAGGCACCGGGACAGCACCTCGAGGGCTGTCCTGGTGCCTGGAGTATAGTACAGTATATTTCTGCATTATGCAGAAATGACTTGAGTTCCTTTACATTCTTGGTGGTGTGCCCTTCTTTTAGATTTTTTTTCAGTCACCTAATGTTGTAAGTATGGATTTAGGAGAGTGCATATACACAAGCTCCATGTGCAGCTTTATGTCTGAACCAGTTCCATCTTTTGTGCCATCATTCTTTTAGATTTTTTTTCAGTCACCTAATGTTAGGAGAGTGCATATCTACAACCTCCATGTGCAGCTTTATGTCTGAACCAGTTCCATCTTTTCTGCCATCAAAAGTGAAACAAATTAGTAAAGGACCACAATAATTTCAGTATGGTGCTTTAGTTATGGATGTCCATTTGAAGAAGCCTTAGGTAGCTCAAAATTGTTTGGAAAGCATTAAAAAATCTGATAATCTAAAATAGTTTGGGATGGATGGTATAGTGCTTGTGTTGGTTGTGTATTGTAACCATACAGGACTCAAAAACCTTCCACTTAGTTGGTCACATATACATGTTTCTTGTGTTTTGATAGTTGATTACTTTAAGGACACATGTTTCTTATGTTTTGATAGTTGATTACTTTAAGGACACATTCTGAATTATATTCCAGAATCCTGGTTTCAGCACTGGCTAATCACTTGCTTTACAAATAAAATATGAAGGTGCTAACCTAGACTTCGTTCTTCTCTGACTTTCTGACACTTCGGATTATGTTGTTTATGAACAATCCATCTAATTATTATAGTTAGTAGTTGATAATCCCACTTTGCATTTTACAATCTTAAAAATAAACTGGATCTTGTTCCTATAAATGCAGTGTGTCAGTTGTAATTATTTGACTGTGAAGTCTTTTCCCTTAAGTATGCAAAAAAATTCCATTCCACTATCTAAGGATTATTCTAGAATGAAAGTTATGATCTCCTCTTGTTTTAAAATTAATCTTGGAATCAGGTGTTTATGTTCACCCAGGAAGACCAGACCCAACAAAAGAAGTAGCTCAGGATATTTTGCTTTGCTTTTCTGGGGAGATTAGTAACAAATTAGATTTGTTAGTAAAGTAGATTATATACCACTTGGGCATGGAAGATAAAGAGTGTTTTCCTGGAGAACAAATTATTATACAAAATAGATGATTGCCATTCATAGGTAATTGAAATATGTAAAACCTGAGTGCATCCTGCCAAACTGCTTAAACAGGGTTTGTCTGTCAGCAGCAGTAGCTTGGCAGCTAGTAATATTCATAGTTCTCACTCCCTGTAGCAACCTCCCCCAAGTGGATCTTAAGTGCTTGGTAACTGCCAGTCAATTAAGCCTCCAGGGCTTCAGCGAGATAAGACTCCTTGGGAAAGAAAGAGGGCGAGGGAAGATTTAAGGTTCTTATCTGGGGTGCCTTTTGCCCAGTTTCTCTAGTTGACAGCTGTCAAACACAATCTGCTCTCCAGAAAATCTTGCAAACCATTTGAGGTTGTTTTACCCCATGGCCAAATGGTCTGGTTAAACTAATTATTGTTTTGTTGTTATTATTGAAATCTTTTACAAATTTAATTTCTTGTCTGAAATGATGAAATTAAAGAGTTCTTATGCTAATAGAAATTCTGTCATGGAAGATGTTACTCCAAATTTGTAACTTAGTAAGAAATGTTTAGATTCCTTTCTATGCAAACCATAAGAAATGTAAAAAAAAAAAACCAACAACAAATTAAAGAAAGAAGGTGATGAATCCTCATTTGCTTTAGAAGGCAGATAATAAATCCAATATATTTTGGTGCTAATAGAAAATATAGTAGTGGACAATTCAAATGAGATAGATACCTTTGCCACACTGCTGATTAAATACTACAGGTAGTCCTCATTGAGGAACCACAGCTGGGACTGACAGCTTGGTTATTAACTGAAGTGGTTGCTAGGGGAAACGATGACTGCGCTGATCTTATTTCAGATTTCCTTTGCTTTAAAGATTTGTGAAGGTTGTAAATGCAAGGAATGGTCACAAAATTACTTTTGCATCACCATCATAACTGTGATCATAAAATGATGCAGTCACTTTAAAAAGGCTGCCTGCATTGCAATCAATTGATCTTATTCTAATACTATTATATTACCTTATTCTAATACTATTATCTTATTCTAATACTATTACTTACTATGAAATCCTCATAGTAAGACCAGCTGAAATCCTCATAGTAAGATCAGCCATAACACAGCAACCAACAGCTCTTTCAGGGGAGAAAAAGGAGTTTTATGTAGAGTATACAGAGGTTTTAAGAGATTGGGGCTTTTTACTACAAATACAGAGAGGTTCATTACTGCAATTTAAGGAAGCATTAGATGAGACATAATTCATATTGCCTTTTGGAGCAAAAAAGGCAATATGAATTATCCAGCTACACAATTATAATTGGCCTCTTCCATATTTATTCAAATTTTTTTGAACTCCATTTGGATGACTGATTTGGCAGATTGCCATAATAACACACATATAATTAGGCAGGGATGATAACAATAAGAAGCATTAGCTGCAGCAAGAAGATTGCACAGACTGTAAACAGCGGCATGACAAATTATGGTAGCAGCAATGGCATATTGAAATATCTGCAAAAAATACATTTGCCTGAAGGCAAGATCTGGTAGGACCATAAAATAGACAAAGTAATAGAAAATGAAGAACCTAAAGTGTTCTGGGCCTTTAAAATTCAAATAGACAAGCACCTGCCACACAACACCCGAGTTAACAATTGTCAATAGGAAAGTCTGGATAGTGGATGTGGCAGTACCTGGAGGCAGCAGAAGAAAAGAGAAAGAACTGGAGAAAATTACAAAATACAAAGACCTGCAAATGGATGTAGAACAACTGAGGCACAAGGAAACAAAGATGATACCCATAATAATAGGCACATTGGGTGCAATCCCAGAACATCTGGAGCACCATTTGAACACTATTGGCATTAACAAAATGACCACTGGTCAATTACAAATGGCAGCTTTACTTAGAATAGTTTACAGCTGCAACAATTCCTTTTAGTCAATTACAAATGGCAGCTTTACTTAGAACAGTTTACAACTGCAACGATTGCTTTAACATTATTGAGCAACAACATCTGCCTATCCCAGGTCCTTGGGAAAAACTTGATAGATGGACAAAAATGCCGAATCTGGTTAAAACACTATGCAACCAATCATGATAGAATATTATCTATATGGCTGTAATTAATTATGGACTTGAATATAAATGCTCTGTAAAAGTATGAGAAGTCTAGCCATGTTCTTCAGTAAGTACAATTTAAATACATGTTGGGGGCAATTTATACAACATGCATGTTTACAGACTCTTCCCTAGATACTGTGCTGTATAATAACAAAGCTAGTAGTTCTGTTTGTCATATCCATAATGATCTGCCTGCAGAAATATAAACTCAGAGCTCCCTAAAGAATTGTAGAAACTTGTTTTTATGATAATCAGGAGCTGACAGGCCAGAACAAGGAAATTATTTGGGAAGTGCCAGTCAAGAGTCAGTGTCAGGTTTTGTGGAAGACAAGACTGTGTTATGCTGTTGTTAGAATAAATTGCTGGAGATGAACAGGTGAGATGAAAACACCAACAGACTTTGGCATGAAGGCATGCATTTTTGGCCGGTGCAATGACAGCGGGATCTCTGGATTCCTGATGTTTCCCCAGTGGGCCCCTAGGCAAAGTTGTGCTTGTTTTCTTTGGCTGTTAATGGGTGGGTGGAGCTGGCTTGACATGGACTGTTGACATTTTCCTTCAAATATGAAGTCGAAGATAGAAAATTTCACTTACAAAATCAAATCACAGTCATGCAATTTCTGGAGCATCGTTTACTTTATGATTCATTGTTTCCTCTCTGCATCAACAGGTGGTTTCACTATTTTGTAATCTGCAGAAGTAAAAAAAAGAGAGAAGTCCCAAGTCTGCAGGATAGCAAGGAGAGAAATGCTTCAAATGTCTTGGTTTGCTAAATGTGCTCTTGACCACTTAAAATTGGGATCTTGCCTGCATTTGCTCAGATGGGAAGCATTTGGATGACAGCTGTCAGAACAATAAATAACAACTGTTGAGAAAAGAACTTAAGCATCTGTTGTTTTAGTAGCAGCTCCTTAATTTGACTTCTCGCTTCCTATAGATTCTACCCATTTCTTCTGATTTCTTGCTGATTGGTTTCTGTGCAACTGGTTGTAGTTTCAAGGCTCTCAAAGAGAAACACTTTAGAAAAGATGGTTGGCTGTTGATTTTTTCACCTCAACAATTAAAGAAGATTTGTGATAGTGGTGAATATCTGTAGCTGGAGTGTAGGATGAGGGTGGAGGTTTATTCTCTTGTGGGTTGGTTTCTGAATGTTTCTTTACCAGGCTAGGTAACATCTTCAGCAGAGTTTAGATATCACAATATCGGTGTTCTAAAGGAGATTTCCCTGACTGGAGCGCTTGTGTATAATTCATTTCTTCAAAGCAATGCCTTCAAACCATTATGGCTGCCTCCCAAATAAGAGCAACAAGGAGCAGACAAACCCTCAAAAAAGGATTATTCCCTTTCCACTCATTTGACTGTGTTAGAGGAAAGCAAATTGGGAGTACATGGAGAAAGAAAGTCTTCGTTATATCACTTTGATTGGTTTACTTCTGGCTCCTGAACAGGGTTGCAAAAACACATTATTTTAATGAGGTATGCTGAGCCTACAATTGTACCTTTGTCCCATTTTGGAGTTCATTATGCAAAATATCCCACCATTCTTCTACTGCCTTTCTCAGTTCCATAGCTTCTCTTGGCTCTGCCTATCCAGAGGCAGCCGTGTAAAGCGGCTTAAAGTTGAGTAGATCCCAAGTTTTCCATATTCATATGCCAACTCTTCTATTAGGTGTTCTGGATCTCCTTTTGCCAGACAAAATATTATCTCGGCCAACAGGGCAAAGCATTTCAGGATTCCTTTCCCATCCCCCAAACATAAATAATTAGCTGGTTGTTCTCTGCCGTTTTATTCCTGTTTCCAGTTAACAAGGCAGAATCTTAGATCATAGAAATAAAGTTTGGAACAAGGACAGTGCAGTTTGTTAGTATGCAAAATTGCAAATATCCACTTATCTCACCTCTATCATTCATGCAGTAAGACTCACCTTTAGAGTCAGGCAATTCATTTGGAGCCCTTGGGGTCAATTCATTTTTCCTGCTGAGCCATCAGAGTTATTTTTAGGATGCTTTAAATTATTTTTGGTTGTCAGCTTTGGCAAAGGTTGTTGTAAAAATAAACTGGGTTTATAGTATATTTAAAAAAAAACAAATACCTGACTGTATTTAATGAATGGGCTAAATAAAACCAGAGATTTCAGCTAAACCTGCAATTTTATCCATAGCCTCCTTTACTTTATTAGACATATTGTCAAGGTCACTACCTTCTTGTCCTCTCTTTGAATGGGACTCAAAGAAGACATGGGTATTTTTTTCAGGCCTGACGTTGAAAAAAACTTTTTGAAAAATACCCAATTTTTTTTATGATGTTTCAAGATTTTTGTGAATTATTGTTCAATCCTGCATGACTCAAAGTCAAAGGTTTTTATATTGGCATAATGATTGCTGTTGCAAATTGAAGTTTGCTTTGTTGAAGCAGAATCAGGACTGAATGTAAAGTAGCAGTTTAAGCAATTGGAGGCTTTGAAGGAAGTGGATGGAAAATCAAGGCAGGTTTATAGTACAAAGCATATAGTTCTTGTACCTAGAGCTGATGAGTTTTGCAGTTTGGGGTTTTTGAAAGAGCCAACAATACCATGGCTGATTATGTTTCTTCTGGCATCGTATGAATCTTCAGATATGCCAGGAAGGAGGAATAAAAGTAGATCTATAGTCGTTAGTTCCAGACCAGTAGTCCTTCTCTTCTTGATTGTCAGCCTCATAAATTAGGACAGCTGACCATTGTTTCCATTGCAATTGGCAGAAGGGTGTGGTTTCTATTGATTTGTGATGCTAATATTGCTAAAACAATCTCTGGCTCTCAACAAATGCTTTCATCTTAATAACAGAGATTCAGATCTTAGCAAAAAGCTTGAAGAATATTTTGAATTGGTTAAGTGATTTCAATGTTGTGCATTTAATTATTCTACTTACTCAGTTTTGATAGTATCAATCTGTCCTTGGAATCCAATGGACTTTAAAAAAAAACCAAGCTGCAAATAAGTACACGGTTGATTACTGGTTGAGGTACACCAGTTTAATATAAAATTAATTTTACTCTAATGTCTTCAAAATATTGATGTAAAAAATCTGGTTAGTTTGAATATTAACTTCATGTTTTTACTATCAAATATGTTTGCCTATTAGTAGTCCTGAAGGAGAAATCAGAAGAAACATTAATTTAAAATGCTTAGATGAAATATTGATCTTATAGTAAATATGTAAAAGAATAAAATGCACTAGAATCATTAAAAAAAATGTTGTGGGGTCCTTGGTGCTCTCTGAGCTTGGTGATTTTCTTGCCAATGTTTCATTACCAAACTAGGTAAGATCACAGTGTACAGTTTAACCCTGAATTACAAACATTCTCTATCATCAATATCAAAACCCACTGTGACCATAAAATCACCCCTAGAATATTGCAATGTAGAGAACATTAAGTCTTTTGTAAAGATGAAGTACTTTTGACGTATCATAGTTTCTCAAATCTGACAAATTTTATTTGCAAACAATGACCAATGATTTAAAAAGAGTTAAATTCCTTCCCAGATAGCATCTTGCTCCAAATCTTTCCTATCAGGATTGCTTTATAGGTAGTTCTCAACTTATAACCACAATTGGAAGTAGACTTCCTATCACTAAGCAATGTGGTTGTAACATGAGATGTCATGTGATGACTGCAAACCGAGCACTCCTGGTTGGTGTTGTAATTCCAGATGTGTGGGTCAAATAAGAGGAGGCAGTCCCAGGCAAAGAGTGCAGGGGTGAAGGATGCTCTAAGAGGCTCAACTCAGGCCTGCATGCAAGTTGGGGGAGGGAGTACAGTGCATCTGATCATAGGGATGTTGTGGAAAGAATATGCTGTGGCTCAGGAACTTCTTCACACACCACAGCTCTGGGGCTGCACACTGCAAGAGGCTCCTCAGCCACAGTGCAGTGCAGTGTGAAGCTGTAGCTGTTCCTGGAAGTCTCAGTTGTCCCAGCCTGGCCCAGCAGCTTGGCATAAAACCACTGCATCCTGGAATAGGCCAAGTGGCCTGCACTGTGCCACCTAAGGTGATCTTTATAATTTTCCTCCCACGCTACTGTATGTGAGGCAGCTGCTGGCCATGTCAGGCTTATTCCCACTTGCATCATTCATTCCCCAAATTGTGTGCACAATGCTTTGGAAAAGTCTGTTGAAGCATCACAGGAATGTGTCTGCCATTCTCCAAATAGCATCACAAGAACGGGGTGTCTGCCATTCTGCAAATAGCATGCCTGTTCTTGCAAGATCTGGGGAAGACCTCAGAGGCTTTCCAAGGGCTTTTCCGAAGCAATGCAACAATGGGATGTGTTTCTTGGGGAATAAATGGTGCACACAATTTAGAGAACAGAGCAAGCAGCCTCAGGAAGATGGCCTGGTTTGCCAGCAGCTGCCTCATATACTGTAGTGTTAGTCTGGGTACGCCCTATCAGCTGTGAGAGGAAAATAGGAAAGGTCAATTGTGCATGTTAGGGCTTGCGGAGCATAGGGCTTCGGGCAACTAGGGCTTTGCCCAGTGGTGCTGGAGTGGCTGGCTGTGGTGTTGGATTTGAGCTGGCATTTTTCATGGGCAGCAGCAGCAGCACTAGGGCTGAAGTAGAGGCATGGGGGTTGGGGTAGGGGCAGCTGGCTGAGATTTCTGAAGGGGCCTCTACTTCAGCCTCAGCCCCAGTTCTGTCACCACCCAGTGCCTCTGTGCAGACCAGTCAAAAGGGCATAGATATGGAGATGGGGGAATTGAAGCATTCTTGTGGTCATAAGTGCAAGCAGGCCCAAAGTTTGGTCATGTGACCCCAGGAGCATTACCCCAGCCATATGTTTAGGTGTGGGTCACGTCTCTTCATTCAGCATTGTCATAACTAATAAGTCAAAGACTAGCTGTATGGATAAAAAGAACAAAATGGCATTTCATTAGATTCTTTAATATGTAACAACTATTTAAATTCTCAAATCTGTATACATATATAGTTGGGTGTGTGTGTGCATGTGTGTTCCAGCATAGCTCTAGAACAGCTTGACCAATTTCAACCAAAGTTGGTACACAGATAACTTACCCTCTGGGAACAAACACTGTGGGGGTAAGACACCCCTAACACCCATCGGGGGGTCTCTATGCCCTAAAAATAGCTGACGGCTTCATGGCTCCACAGTACTCCACAAGGAGGCGATGCTGTGCAACAGAGCAGCTTGAGGCCCATAGAGCTACTACACGTAGAGCTAGGCCCAACTACAGGATTTTCCTGTCTAGTAGAAGATGCCAGTAAATAAGTACCCAGGCAAAGCCAGGTCATCAGCTAGTACTAAATAAAATTTTAAATCCATTAAATAGTGAAAAAGCTGGTGTGTAATCCCATGCAAAGTTTTTTGGAAGCAAGATTAAGACTAGTATTGACTTCTAGGTAAGTAGTATATAAAGTTGTGCTATGAAATACTAATAATAATAATTCATACTGTTTCCTAGCCGTGTTAGGACTGAAGCTATTATTTTGTATGCCCAGGTGAAACCAATAATGCCGATAGCACCAATAGTGCCAATAACAAAGCAAACACTATCTTGTGGAATTGTTTTAAAATGGATTGTTTGGATATGGTTTTATGAAAGAAAAGGGAAGCTGCTAGGTAATCTTCCCCCTCTTTTAATAGTTAACCTGAGCCTTTTAAACCATTCCCTGTTTCCATCACTTTCCACCTGTTTCATTCCTTGATATTGTTCTTTGTTTCTTTCTCAGGTGAGAACTGACTCAATATGAGTGGCCTTGGGAACAACTCTACGGACCCAGGAAACCTGGATTCTCAAAAGAGGAAGGGGTCACCATGCGACACTCTGATCCAGAGGTAAGTACAATTTATGGGAATTATTCTTCCAGGATGGAGGAGGGGTGGGGTTTAGTGGTGTGGTTTTTTAATTTTTTTATTTTTATTTTTATTTTTTGGCTTTCTGGCACTCTTTTTCTGCACAAGCAGATGGGAGCAGATTTCATCCCCCCAGATAAGTTCACACATCCCACCAGTGTTTGCCTGTTTGTTTGTGAGTATCTACTGTGGAAGATGGAACACAACTCTCCATCTGTTCGTCTTCTCTCTTGGGGAGCAACTGGTGATTTGTGACTGAAACTGTTTTTACTTATTGATTGACTTGGGTTTGTAGCACACTTCACACTTTATGGTCATTAATATTTCTCTTGTTTCAAAATCTAAAATCCAAGAAAATTTAAAATGAAACTAGATTGCATCTTCACATTATATGAATATCTAAAAGCATCTAAAAGGGCACTGGCCTTCTCCCTAAATATTGCATTTTTTAAAAAAAAAACACTAGAAGAGGATGATTTATATTTTCCTCATAAATTGATAAAACCTCGCTTCTCAGGTTTTAATTGAACACTAATACTTTATCAGTTCATTTGTTGGAGAAGTCAGTTAAAAATCCCCTTGTTACCTGAATACCAATTTTTTAAAAAAATTGTGATTTTTGAGTATTTTAAAAACTCACATGAATTGGGATCAGATCAGATATACAGGACTTTTTGAAACCCTTCCCCAATTGAGTTTCCAAAATGGTATACAGTTCCAATAATGGCTCTGTTTGCAGATTAATGTGCCTGATAATTCAGCTTTGCTCTGCCTGGTTTTTTCAGTATTTTACTCAGGAATGGTACAAGTTACTGTATTTTTCTTCCATGCTAGCCCCACGTTGCACTGCCTGTATTTCCAGAATATTCCACTCTTCGTTATAGTTCTGTCATGAAAAAGTCGTTCTTATTTATGAAGAGTTGTGGAGAAGGTAGTTTTTGAAATAGCTGGCAACTGTAAATACAAACAAGTTTAAATATGTTGTGGCAAAGTAGTACTTGTTCCAAGACAATATTGCATGGAATATCACATTTATTTCTTTATTACATTTGTATCCTGATTTTTCTTTAGGAACATAAGTCAGTGTACATTAATATCTCCCTTTTGTCTGCATGACAAGAACCCTTGTGAGATAGATTGGTTTGGTAGCGTGAATGGTTCAAAGTCTCTAAATGAGTTTCCCTGGCTGATGGTGGAATATATTACACCATACTGGTCCAAAAATCCTTTAAAAAACACACAGGTTGCTCATGCTAACAGCAAATTTTCCCCTTCCATGTAGATATTCAGAACATGGCTTATGAGAGGGCTATCCTTGCCAGTTTGTTCCATTCTCATGGTTTCTTCTTACATGACTAGAGGTTTGGTTTAGTTTGGTTTGGTTTTGAGCTGTGTAAAGGCTAAGGAAAAAGAGCTCTCATAATTCCATATATCTGTATTCACATACCTCCTATCTCTTCTACTTGGTCATTCATCTGTTTCCATAGTTCAGAAACTCCTCACAATAGGAGCCCAATTCTGAGGTCAAGCAAGTCCATTTGGTTAGCTAATTTATGTTCCATACCTCCAACATAAACTTTACATTGCAAAATAGCTAAGCTGGAGGAAAGAGTTATTATTAATATGCTAAACAAATACCCACTGCAGTATTCCACTTAGATTAATAATAAAATCAATACTGCTGTCAGATGTAGATGCTAATACTGGTTGCATTTAAAAGTCTGGCAGAACAAAAATAATTTTTATCCCTTGCCAAAATTGTAGGAATGAAGGTTGCAAGTGGATTTTCTTTTAATATTGAACATTTCAATAGCATTCCCAGGAGTGTCTATTTTGCTGAAAGTATGGATAATGGATAGCAAAGTGCATGTGAACTACACCAGGAAGCTATTACAATTCAGGACAGGTTATGAGGAAAATATCTCTTCGGTTTGTCAACAAGCAAGATGGGGGAACTGTTTGCTGTTGTACCAAAATTAAGGAACTATGCAACTTATGTAAAAGGAAAAAAAGTATAGAAGAAGAAAACCAGCTTATTAACAATTCCTACATATGGTAATTGTCACAGTGAGTCAGTATAGTAGCTTCTAATGGAGAGTCTGGTAGAGCCAAGTTGATCCCAGCCAAGCCAGTGCAAAATATACCTTTTTAACTTTACTTTACTTAACTGCCTCATACCTTTTTCATTTGGAACTCAGTGGAAGTATCATTTCTTCAAAACATTTTTCACCCTAATGCCACAATGGTTTCTAGGAGAACCGTGAGAAACAAATCTATATGTGCCCATAGGAATAATATGTAAATAGTATAGAAGGAGAATGCAGTGTAGAATAGGGAATCTGGATGCATTTTGTAATTTTTTAAAGAAGAGCAAAGAGAAGGAAGAAGGAAAGAACTTTACATTTGTTGCTTAAAAACAAAGTATTGCAGCATTTGACAGGCTAATATATTTATTACTGCACAATTCTGTCAATTAGTAGGCAGGACTTGTATATATCAAATATTATATAAAGCATCTGTTGCTGTTTTGATAATTGCAAGTATGTGGGCTTTTTGTAGTTCTTCATATTATCATACAACGATATACTTTTCCTTATATTGCAACGTGGTAAAATGCTGCAAGACATTCCAAATTCAGTGGCACAATATAAATGTAATGATGCAGAAATAAACGAATACATACATAAAACTGGTGCAGTGCATGACGTAGTACTTGTGACAATTCTGTGAAGCAAAATAACAATTAACAGGCATAGCAATTAAGTGACAGTCCAGCCACTCTAACCTTGAAAAGTTAATAACTATAGTGAATAGAAAACAGCTATTTGTAATCAAATTTAAATGGATAGTGTCAGATTCTTGATTGATCATTCTAGTTCAACAGTTGCTTATCCCAGTTGTAGTCTTTCTTTGCAATTTTTCTACTAGTGAATGACAGGTTTCATATCAGATGCAGGATTCCTTTTGAAGTCCAAGGTTTTTTCCACTTGCTTCTAGATTTTGCTCTTTGTGCTATTAGATTTGTGTCTGCTGATTCTGTTGTACAAAAACTATTCTATAAATGGAATTATTAGCAGAATATGTATCAGCTTTGAAAGATGAGCAAATGATTCTGTCTCCTTCGCTGAAAAAGTATTAAGAGTTTTAGAAATGCCTGGTGTAAATCCTTAAGTTGTGACTCCCAGTGGCCGTAGAAACTGCAGGCGATGGATTATATGTCCTGGGTGGATATTAGACATTAAACAGATTCAGCTACTTAAATTAAATCCTCTGATATTCTCTAAGCAATAAAGTAATAATACAGTTCTCTGGTGTCCAA
>JANHFR010004412.1:23255-33716 GCA_032468015.1 Mimophis mahfalensis
TTCCCTTCCCTTCCCTTCCCTTCCCTTCCCTTCCCTTCCCTTCCTCACATAAATGTCTGGGGAAGGAGCAAGGGATTGTAAAATAAGGTGAGAAATTGTCATAGATTTTTGGAAATAAAGACCCCATGGCCCTCGCTGCAGGACAGGAAAGCAGCAGCCAGTAGCACTGCCTAGCCTCAAGTTCCCTAAATTTCAATCCCTTAAGAGTCATGGGTCTCAGATATGAAACACATTCTGAAAGTCAGCTGTACATTTCTGTAATTTGAGATTGAAAAAATATTGCTTATGATACAACATGTTGCCCAGTTAAAGTTATCACAATGAGAGTTTTAGTATTATATAATGTAGATACAGCAGTTTCTTAATTTCCTTTCTCCCATAAAAGCACTTCCTGCTGATTATTATTTTTTTTTTAAGAATCCCCATTCTCTCCTCCTCTATAAAAGTTGTAACAACAACAACAACAACAAAATGATCAGGTACTGGATAAAGCAGATTATCTCCAAGTATTGTTACAACACAATAGAATTAAAGTGTGGCAGAAAGAAATAATAATAATTTAAAGTTTTCCCCTTCCAACTGTCTTCACAGTTTGATAAGCTTATGGTAATTGTTTGTTTGCCTCCTTGTTTCATCTTGTACATACAAGGAGCCACAGCACAATTACTAAAGTATTAAGTAATGCTGTTTGTCTTGTAGAAATATTCCATTTCTGATAACAGTGATTCTCCTTGAAGAAATTAGAGAAATACTGGCATACATGAATTGCCCGGCCCAGTTGCTGGGTGAGCCTGGAATTTCTGAGAGGCATGATTCCAGCCTCTGGAGGGCCTCCGGACCCCAGTGGGGAGGCATATTTTCGATCCTGGAGGCTTGAAAAAAGCCTCCAGAGCCTGAGGTGAGCAAAAAAGCAGGCCTCCCAGAAGTTCTAGAAGGCTGGAAATGGGCCCAGATGGCTTCCGGACCCCAGGGAGGGCAAAAACACCCCTCTACACTGTGGTGCAGAAGGCTGACTAGGCCATACCCACCATGGCCACACCCATCCAGCAACTGGGCAGAGAACCAGTTGCTAAAATGTTTGAAGTCCACTCCTGCCCCTCGTGCCATTACTCTGCTAAACAACTAATTCCCACAACACTGTCAAACTATCTAGAAAGGCAGTATTACCATTATTATTCTCATCTACCCTATTACCTAGCTTATCTTCTTATGACTATAACTTTGTTGCTTGTATCTTAACAATTTATATTGTGTACTTAGTATTCTAGTATGCTTCGTGCTGATTGCTTATTTCATATCCATGACTACCAGTAAGTGTTGTATCTAACGTTTTTTTTTTAAAAAAAATTATTTATTTGTTCACATTTCTATGTTTTATGATGAATGCATTTTTACAATAACTATGATAATGATTTATCACTATTGTTGTATGTACACTGAGCTTGTGCACCGGAGACAAATTCCTTGTGTATCTAATCACACTTGGCCAATAAAGAATTCTAATTCTAATCAGTTTGAATGAATTATTATTTTTTTCTCTACCCTCATTCTGTGTTGATCCTAAATCATGTCCAGCATTGTTTTCTTTCTCTCCCATTTCCAGGAACTTAAAGTGCTCCAGTATTCAACATATATGTTTTACAAATTTCCCTAACACTCTGCTCAAACCCCGTGCTGCATATTTGTTGAGCTCACCTTGGCATTATGTTCTACAATAATTTCTCTGATCTTAAATCAAATTAAGCCACTTGAGGAACATGGGACGTCCTGCCAAATCTATCCATCTAGTTCAGTATCTTGTTTTCCAGGTAGTACCTAGTTGAATCCTTTGGGAAATCTACAAACAAAACGTAAATGAAATAGCACTTTTCTTATGTCTGTGCTAAGCACCTAGCCTTCAAAAGGGCAACGCTTGATTGCAAAAGCTTTTGTAGCAGATCCCCTGTTCATTAGGTTATTTAAGCTGTTCCCCCCCCCCTTTTCTTCTTTTTTACATTGATGATATACAAAATGGTGAGTAGCAGTTAATAGTTCTTAGGAGAAATTCTATTATAGTAAACAGTTTTGCCCATTACCCCAAATTTCCCTTATAAATCAGCCCAAATAGCGTGCCGTTCTGCTGTATGCAAATAGGGTTGGGGGCATTTTAGTTTTGCTCTAAAATCAAGTACTGCATTAATACTGTAATTACTTATCACAGCTGCCTGTGGATATTTGAAAAGGTGACATCAGGATGGCTGACAAAGGATTTTCTTTTAAAAATGCTGGAGGGCTTTATATAAGAGAATTTCCATTCAAAACCTCAATCCTGCTGCATGCTAATCACATAGCAATGTCCCAGCTTTGAATACACTGGGCATAGAAATTGTGAAGGCTCCATTTGCTTTTCACAAGTTACACAAACAGAGCACAGTCACCAAATGGATCACACGGGCTTGAATTCCCTGCAGAGTTTTCAGCACATTACTATAGGTGCTAATGGGCCGGAAAGAGTTTTTCGGTCCATTAGCAATTTAGTCATATCTTTAGCACCACAGAATTGGAAGGGACCTCCATGATTACCAGACTATCACATTGCCCTGAGGCAGGATTTGTAGATTTAAGCATCCCCAAACAGAGATCTACTTATCACTTTCTTATGGATCTGAAATGCAGGAAGTGGCATAGCTTCCCTTTCCCCTATTATTCTTCAGAAATGAATATTGAAACTATTTCATTAGAACAAAGCCAGCTCACTTAATGCGAACTGCAAAGCAAACACCACCTATCAGCCTTGTATTATAGCTTGAAAGGCACTCTGCAGGCATCCTGATTTAACTATTTCCCTTAGGTGGCTAAAACAAAGGCAGTTTTCAGGGATCTAAGCAATTGCTCTGCTTTTGGTTTCATGGAAGATAATATTGTAAAATATTTTGGAGGTCGATGGATCACAGGAACAAAGACAAAAGATTGAGGCATGAGGTCCAGAAGAGAAGATCTTTATTTACAGGCTATTTACATTTGTGCAAGCAAATACAGGATCATTCACAGAGGTAGTCTGTATACATAAGAGAAGAACAACTACAAACAAGAGAACAGAAAGAATGGGGAACACGAGGCTTATTTGCCTCCTGTATTTATAGGCTTCTATTTGGCTGTTGATTGACAGCTCACTTGGAAACATTTGGGCAGCAATTCTGCCTAGGAGCGGACAACCTGGTGCCAGTTAAGTGAGTATGGTGTGGCCTAGTTCGGTTGGCCATTTTGAACACACCAAAACCTTACATTTTTTTATAACGCAATAATGAATAAATTCAACAGTCAGGTAATCGAGAACATGACGCTGTGCGTCAGGACTACATGAAGATTTTGGATGCGGCCCACGGACTCAAAAGTTCTCTGACTCTACAGTGAATTTTAATTCTCCCCTTAGGTATGAATAACAATTGGGTGACTTTGGGCCAATCACTGCCTCTCTGCGCAGCTAATCTCATAAGAATGTTGTTGTGGGAAAAAGAGGAGGAGGAATAAATATTAGACATGTTCATCACCTTGTTTATAAAAAAAGAAAAAAAAGTGGGATTTAAACATAAACCTAAAATAAACCAAATTTTGCCTTTCTACCTTTACCATTAACTAATGTTCTGGCCTGGATAGAATGTTGTTCTGGGCAACTATTATTTGGTTCATTGGAATATTTTATTAGTCACACACACACACACACACACACACACACACACACACACACACACAAACACATGACATCAACAGACTTTGGATGTACAGGATTTGCTTCCTGATTCTTCTTTTTCATTTTCTTTCTCCATCCTGTCATTCAGTCTAGAAACAGTGAGCTAGAGCCAAAGAAATATCTGTTTGCCTGCCAAATCTGAATTACTGTTTCTCTTCTGGCAGAAGGTGGTCTTTTTTTATATAAATCATCATCAACAACAATAACAACTAGCTTCCTTTCAGATGGCGCATTAGGGAAGAGGAAAAAAAAAGTAATAATCAGACAGAATTCCTGTAAATAATGCTGCTTCCATTAACCATTAAAACAAAAAATGAAACACCTTCTTTACAAGCCCCAGCCTAATAGATCAAACAGTTCAGTTGGTTTTGTTTATATTTACTTGTTCATCGTTTCTCAGAATTAGAATCTTAAAGAGTGATAATGTTTAATTTGAAGAGATATGAGTAGAACTGGCATAGGCTTTGGTTCTAAAAAGTCTGATTCATTCCTTCAGTTGAGATACATTTTGCGTGATAAGCATCATTTAGTTTCCTGGGCAGAATTTTCCTGAATATGTTCTACTGGTGAAAAAAAAAAAAAAGTTCTTATTTATCTTTTATTTTATTCTGTTTGGCTTGGTTTCACTTTGTGGTTGGTTGTCTCTTAATTGATTTTGTCTGAACTACTGGATGTTTCATTGCTCCCTATTTTGTGCAATTATGGTTGAGATTGTATTAAAATGTTAGAACTGGTGAGTTGGATGCAATTTTCTACCAAATCAGGCCTACAATATATTCCACCTTGCAGAGACATAACAGTGGGCTCACTTTTCTTTGATGAGGGTTACCTACAATGAGGAGCACTTCTTTTGGTACCTCCTTTAGCTGGAAAATAACTTTTATGTCAAGCCCCAGCCCAGGGCTCGCCATTTCTGGGTGGGATTGATCACATAGATGGTGACTCACTGGTGAATGCCCCGCTGATGTCACAGAGCAGGAGTGCCATGCAGCAGGGGCACTGCGAGAGACCATCAGGGCCACGGCAAGAGATGAGAGAGGAGAGACACAATGGCCACCTACAACACCCCCGATATTGGACTCACAGCATCACAGGCTATTAACCGTGGAGCCTGTGGTGCCCAGACTTTTCAGGGTTTCCCTACTCTCCGTGTTTTGAATTCCTGCCTGTTTGGTGATCGAAGCTGGATTTCCTGGCTCCCTTTCTTCAACTGTCAGGTCTGACTCAGTGCAGCTGAGATTTTGTCTGAAATTGATTTTATAGAAGTAACGGCCACCTACTGAAGCAAAGTACTTTTTGGAAAAATAAACCTATATAATAGTGGTAAATATGATGCATTTTTAAAAGTAGAAGCAAAAATAAATGTATAAAGAATGTCAAGTATAAGATCCAACTTACTTTTTTTTATGTACGGTTCCAAAAATTCCTCACCGAGAAATATGTGTGTGATATGCTGAAGGCCAACCTAAAAATAAATGTCAGGATCCAAAGTAGATAATTTAAAAAAAAAAAAAAAAAAAGAATAAGGATGTTGAGAAATTTAGGGAATGGGGTGAGGAAAACAAAACAAGATTAGACACACACTTGCCTTTAAAACTTCAATAAAAAGCTGCAAATAGTTGTCAAAAATTCAAAAATGTTCTAAAATTGAACCCATCATGGGCTTTCAGGAAAAGCTGGCCAACTAAAGGCAGCTCTGCAGAGAAGCCAAGGTGACATTTGGAAACTTGTACAAGGGAGCTGAAGCAGATTGGTTCCCTTTGATTTTTTCAGGAAAAACACTGAAGGGAAAGAGTCCTTCAATTGCGGAGGTGGACTTTCTCGCAAAACAGCAACGTCTCTCTCACTCAGAATCGACCAATTGAACAGTTTTCTCGGTTGTTCATGGTTTTCTCAGTGTTCGTGTGAAAGGGTTTTACTGTTACACTGTGTGTTGTGTGGCAAATGTAACTACAGTACTGTATTTGTGTGTTTCAAAATCTTTTAAAAAGTAGAGTTCCTAGGGGTCTGGAATGGATTGATCATATGTCCAAACAACCCAATGGGGAAATTTGTTTCAGTTCACAAACAACTTGGTTCACAATCAAAGTTATGGAACCAACTGTGGTCATGAACCGAGGTTCTACTGTATGAAGATTTTCTTTTATAAACTCTAACTTAAGTAATAAAAAGTATTTTTTTTAAAATATAGAAAGTTCCAAGGGTTCAAAAAACAGAGTTTTGGACTTTGACTATTAAGATTTTTCCATAAAAGAAATATATGCTTGTTGGGGGAAAAAAATGATTTTGACTTTGGAAGACAAACAATTTATAATGGTGGTTTAAGAAATGGAAGCTATGTTGTGTCTTGTAGAGAACAGTCTGTTTCCAAATGGAGATATCAGAGAGAAAAACATTCACCAAAATTTATTTGAGGAGAATATGAATGCTTTGAATTCAAATGTGTTATCAGATATACTCAATGAGGTTTTATAAGTCAAGAAAGAAAAAAAAATAAGAGTTCTAGAAAATAGAATAATTTCCCTCCATTGGATTTATAAAAGAGATTTTTTAAGATACTAAAGTAATTTGTAATACAGATTGTTAACCACCTGAGTTAACAATTTTATATAAAAGGGAAAAAGGATTATAAAGTTACGGTAGTTTTGTTGATCAGAGATAAAACAGGATGTTATTTTATTTGATTCTTTTTGCTGATATCTTATCTATTGATATCGTATTGGATTTGCCTAAAGTGGATGTCATGTAGAAGTTTTTCCCCATATAATTGATTTATGAAATTCTAATTTTATAGTACTTAAGCTGATTTTACACGTAACTATTTCTTTAAAGTAAGAAAGTCTGATAGGGTTAGAAATAGGGTTGAATCCCTCAGACAAACGTGGATGTTTGAGCTGAACTGCTATCAATCTGTTCAAAGTGGAACAAAAATTGAAGTGTGTAAAAGCCCAGAAATTGAAAATACATTTTTGTGAGAGTGTTGGGTTGCATTGCAGGAGGTTTCTGAGTCTAGTTTTTCAGCTTTATTATTTTACTAGATAACATCATCATTGCGGGAGCTTTTGAGAATTGAAATTTTGTTTCTTGGTTGGAATTGTACATCCTTCTGTCTTACTGTTATAGGCTATATCTGATTCAGATTTTGAAGTGGAGGGACAGGCCTTGACAAGTTCTGACCTTACCATCCAAACAGCATCAGGCTGTTAGAATTCTGCAGATTGGTGTTAGAAAGAGTAGGGGTCAGAGAATAGGAAGCTTGTAAATCTAGGGTTATCAGATAATCACCCATCAGAAGTCTGAGTCTGCTGACCTAGCTTCCTAGAAGGGGAAAAAAATCACTTCTTCATATATAAAAAAATCTGGCAAGGAGAAGAGAGCCCTCTAATTAGACTCTTGAAAAGGAGAATAAATATGCCTGAGCCAGATTTATATCTGCTGTGAAGAATTTCATTTCAATTTGATCTCCTTCTTGGATGGGATGGTCTTGAAGATATTTTGATGCCTTGTTTGTGCATCTTATAGCTGGCTGATAAAGTATTGGTTCTTCCATATCTCTGTGTTGATTGCTTCCTTTATAATTGTTGATGTTGACAGAGGTGTGATGGAGGACTCATTGGGGTATTGGAGTTTCCTAATAATTGTTGAAGTTTGTGTGGTTAGGCGAATAAAGGCATGGATCTAATTTATCTAAGTGTTGTTGATTGCTGTCTAGTGGGGAGGAAAATTCCCAGAGGATGGGAACTCTTACATCCTATGGCTCCTCACTTCTTCTTTTCCTAAAATTATCTTGGGGAAGTTTATAGCTCCTAACTAATCACTGCAGTGAACTCCCTTTCTCAAGGTCCAACTTTTCAACTGCACTTATCTTATGGCTGCACAAATCTAAATTTCACAAATCTAGATGGCAGCCAAGATATTAAAAACCTCCAGGAGGCTTTTCATATGATGGATGATATTGGCTAGGCTGGAAGTTTGGCCAAAGGAATAAGCAGTCGTGTCCTTGGAATGTTGCATAGAAAAACTTTACGGACAGCGTCACAGCACAGACTCTTTCCACAAGCATATTGAGTATGTGGTGTGAGAGGTAATAAGATTTAGGACAACATTTCTTCTGACTCCGAGCAAGAGGGGAGCATGGCAAAGTAATTGTACAAATTACAGATTACTTCTCCTGAAAATTAGGAAATCTATTAGAAAATCTAATTTATTCCAATGTTTACTTTAAAAGCAGATGCAGAAGAATTGAATCTAAAATGTAAATATAAATAACCCGCTGAACAAACACATTTTTATCCTGAGGTCTGTCGTTGGATTTCAGTCATATTTTTTTTTTAATAACTGGCAGCAATTTCAAGAACACATTTTTTTTTTACTTTACCACAGAGTAATAAGCAATATTGTAAGGTAAACATTCATACCTTCTCTCGCTATGTTGCAAGCATGATCAAATTATTTGTACTTTTTAACAAATTTGGATGACATATTTGTTTATTTTCCAACCAAGAAAGTTGTTTATCTGGAAAGCTACAAGATTTTATCCTACCAATCTCAGCAAAAAATCTACCACAACAGGAACTGGCCTTCAATTAAACTGAAATGTTGATAAGATTCTATGTGAAGCATATTAGAAAAAATATCTTTTTTTTCCTTAATCTGAAAATTCTTCAAAATATTTATCCAGAATGGCCAGTGAAAATTGCTCATCCTCTGTCCATAGAAAGTTTAAAATTGTGAACTCTGAGCCAGGTCTTTTTGGTAGCCTACCAATTGCTTTCCAATGTTGAGCTCTCGTGTCAATTTCTCTTGGGAGTTTAAACACTATATTTCTAAAGCTTTTTTAGTATTTACCTGAGTTGCATCATGCTTTATTTTAAACATTTCAACTACTAAGAAAGCTGAAGTCATTTTTTTCCCTTGTTAGTTTTCAAATTTTGCCTTTTCTTACCTCCCCCTCCCTCCACATTTTTTATATTTTCTATTATTTTGTGCTTTATTTCTCCTTTAGACTGTAGTAGTAGAAGTAGTTGTTGCTTTAAAGACATTTATAAGTTTTCTATTTATTTCCTGTATTGTGACCAGGAGCTGTACACAAGAAACAAATAGAAACAGAAACAAAAGCAGAGAAGAGCAACAAATATGATAAAGAGTTTGGAAGCTAAATCATTTGGTTAACAGTTGAGGGAGCTAGGTACCATGTTTTCCCGAAACTATGACCTACCCTGAAAGCATGTCCTAGCTTGATTTTTATGTATGTGCCCAATATAACCCTTATGTCCCAAATAAGCCTTAATTAAGATGCCACCAACTCCAAGGTCCAAGGGTAAACAGTAAGCTAGGGTGGAGATGGGGGGAGTGGAGCTGCCCTACTACTTACCTTCAGACAGTTGCAGCCAAGCCTTGCACACTTCAACATTTCTTCTGCAGCTAGCAAGGCTTTTTTGAAGGCCTCTGCAGCCAATAAGAGAGATTGATCTGGAGCTCTTTTATTGGCTACAGGGGGCTTCAGGAAAGCCTTGCTAGCCACAGAAGAAGTTCTTGAAGGCCTCTGACAGTGAAAAGGAGGCCAGGGGCATCATATGCAAGTGAGGTGTGTCAGTGGATAACATTTCCCCCCAAAAATAAGACCTAGTGGCAAAAAAATTATAAGTCAGGGACATATTTTTGGGGAAATACAATATATCTATCCTACTGAAGATAAAGATTAGTGGGAACATGATGACTGTGTTCTAATGCTTGGGCTATCACAGGAAGGAGGGATTGACTTATTCTCCAAAGTACCAGAGGGCAGAATGGGACAAGAAGCAATGGGTGGAATATTGTTAAAGAGAGATCCAATCTAGAAATAAGGAGAAATTTTTCTGGCAGTGAGAACTATTATCAATGGAGTAGCTTGCCACCTTGAGTTGTAGTGCAACATCACTGGAGGTTTTCAAAACTAGACCAGACAACCATTTGACTGAGATGGTAAAGGATCTCCTGCCTTGACCAGAAGATTAGAATAGAAGACTTCCAAGATCCCTTCCAGTCCTGTGATTCTACATTTTGTGTTCTAACATCTTCTAGCTTAGGTGTTAAATTTTTTATCTGCACATCATCCATCCTATCAGCCAAATAATTCCATCCTAGAAGCAGCCAAATTCTCTGACATACAATAGAAACAATTGGATCAACAGCTTTTAATGATTTTTTTTTAAATCTCTATTGAAGAGGTGGTGTTGTCTCAGTAGGCAAAAGAGAGGTAGAAAGAAAGCTTCTAATATTAATTCCCCAAATTCCAAGTTTTATAGAAAACTGTTTAATTAGTGCCTCTGCTTATTAATTATTTTGATAAACAGTCCAGATATAGTTTTCAATATGTCATGGACAGAGGGAGGAACAAACTGCAGCTCAGCATGTTGCCATCATAGTTCTGCTTCTACTTCCCTCCTACCTACCTACCAGTATTTTGCTGTGACTCATAATTTTGGCAATTTTGTGTTTGTATTCTTTTGGTTCTTGGCTGCAAAAGTAAAGGAAATAATGAAAGTAATTCCTCAAGTGTGCTCATAGGTAACTAGTTATCTTTGAATCAACAAAAATCTGGTTTCCATTAGACGATCTGTATCTACATAGCATTCCATAACATATTTTTTTTTCCTTTAGCAAATTATTAGTGTTGTTATATAGATTATATATGTTTCCATCATATATATGCATATATATGATGGAAACATAAGAAAACAAATATAAAT
>JANHFR010004413.1:201210-211868 GCA_032468015.1 Mimophis mahfalensis
CCCTCTTGTTCAACATCTACATGAAACCGCTGGGTGAGATCATTCGTGGCTTTGGGGTGGGGTATCATCAGCATACTTTTTATATCTACCCCAGGTCACCCCAGTGATGCCCTCGAGGTGATGTCCCGGGCCTGGAGGCGGTTTGGGTCTGGATGGGGAGGAACAGGCTTTGTCTGAATCCCACCAAGTCTGAGTGGCTGTTTGTATCGGCATCCCGAGGACTTCAGACGGTTCCATCATCCATAGAGGGAGAGGTGTTACCCCCTGTGGAATGGGGCGTGCAATTTGGGGGTTCTCCTGGACGCGGCTCTCACACCAGAGGATCATGTGTGGGCCGTTGCCAGGGGGGGCTTTGCACAGGTTCCCCTGGTGTGCCAATTGCGCCCCTATCTGGACCGTGATGCCCTTCGGACAGTCACTCATGCATTGGTGGCCTCTCGCCTGGACTACTGCAATGCACTCTACATGGGGCTGCCCTTGGGGACCATCGGAGGCTTCAGCTGGTGCAAAATGGGGCCACGTGAGTTGTGATAGGAGCTTCCCGATACTCCCATGTAACGCCTCTTTTCCACAAGCTGCATTGGCTCCCAGTTGCCCTCCGGGTGAGATTCAAGGTGTTGGTGCTTACCTATAAAGCCCTGAATGGCTTGGGTCCAGAATACCTGAGGGGACACCTGATGCCAGCTTCCCACCGCCTAGTCCGCTCACATAGGGAGGGCCTTCTCCGGGTCCTGTCGGCTTTAGAATGTCACCGGGCGGGGCCTAGGGGAAGAGCTTTCTCCGTAGGAACTCACACCTGGTGGAATCAGCTTCCATTGGACCTATGCATGGCTCCTGACCTCCGCTCCTTTCGAAAGGAGTTGAAGACCTGGCTGCTTTCGCTAGCCGGCCTAGACTGAGGGTGGTTTTAAGATGGTTTTAAGATTTTAATTGGGCATTGAGTTAATTTAATTTCGTTTTAACTTATGTTTTGTGAATGTCTGTTTTAATTGCCCTGTACACCATCCTGAGTCCTTATCGGAAAAGGGCGGTATATAAAAATGATTAATTAATTAAATAATTAAATAAATAAATAAATAAATAAATAAATAAATAAATAAATAAATAAATAAATAAATAAATCTGGGGCAATGACTGGATGACCTAACTTCAAGGGTGTGAAGATAAAGGGTAGAAAATCTGGATTTCTGCAGAAGATACCTGTGGAAGTGGGACAATTGACTTCACCATTTCTACTTTCCCTGAGAACAAGTCCCTCAAGATTCTAATGTGGATCAAAGAAAGTTTGTCTTCTTATTCTCCTCCTTGTTTTTTGCAAACCCTCAGCACAACATCTCCCCTTAAAGGCTCTTGGGTGTGTTTGCATAAACTGCTTAGATGGGTCTGCAGAGCCCTTTTGACACAGTTCTAATGTTAGGGCAAATAATCCACCATGATAATAATGCTTAATGCTTATGCAGCACTTAGAATCTCCAAAGCTCTTCACAAACGTTCACCAATTGCTCATTATCTGTAAAATAGGGCCAGAGTTGGGCTGTGTGTGGATATGATGATCAGCATCTTGAAAGAGCAGTCTGCTCATGTACAGTATGCCAAGATGGAGATATAATTTACCAGCCTCCACTTTAACGGTACTAAAACTGTAGCACTTCCGTGAATGTTCTCTAGATCGTGAAATATATTCTCGCGTGTGCTGAGATGAGGATAGAAAACAGAAGTTTCTTTGGCAAGTAAAGGGGAAAAAACACATCAGAAACGGCAAGATTTTTTTAAAAATTTTTTTTGCATGGCATTAATTCTAGAATTTGGACCCCAAAGGTGCTTTTTCAAAAAGCAACTGGACTTTCTTGGTTTTTCCTTGAAGAGATTTTGCTTCTCATCCAATTCAGTCCATTCCACATTATGAACTAAACAAGCAGCTTCTGGGATGATCATCTAGGGAGGTTTTCAATCATCCAGGAGGCCATGGTTGTCCCAAAAGTGCTTTTTAAAAGGGTGACTGGACTTTGTTTTTCTTTGAAGATATTTCCCTTCTCGCCCAAGAAGCTTCTTCAGTTCCTCCAGCATACTTAATTTTCTTTCCCTTTCTCTCTTTTTTCTTCTGTAGCTATTTTGAGATTTTAATGGGACTTTTTTTTTTCTTTTACAAAAAGCCAGCTGTTTCCAAAAGCATCCGAACTGCCACAAACAATGAAACTCCATTCAGGATCAGTGAAGCCAACATCTCTCAGAAGATTGTTATATGATCAGATGGCTTTCTTTTCATGAGGTTTTATTCTTACCGTTGGGTAGGATTACGCCCTTCCTCATCTTTTGAAATGAGGTTAAACTCATTTTGTATTGCTTTAAACAGGCTTGCTTTGTTCACGATATATTTAGTAAGACGTTTCACATCCTTTTTATGTAGAATGACCAGATTTAATGTGAAAATATTTTTCAGGAGCAAAAAGAAGCTGAGAAATCACTGACAACCAAAGCCCAACTTTGTTAAACTCTCCAAATCTCTATTTAAAATGAATTTGCTTATTAACAGCCACCTAATCGGGGGCAAGTCCTTAGGTGCCAATATAATGTTATGCATTTACCCAGAATACATTGGCCATTCTACACATTACTCCAGTGAAATAACCTTTTACTTCATTTTGGGGATTCTGTCACAACGACCTTCTCGGAAGAAACTTACATAATGCACTTAAAATATTCCTTAATTAACCTTTGGTTGCTTCTAAATTGTTCACCAATATCACTGAATATGTGACAGAAACAAAGATGCTGTTTGTACCAACTTCTACTGTCTGGCCACCTCTGTTTCTGTCTAGAATTACGCCTCCTTTAATAATAGCATCTTCTATGTGTGCTGGGACCTCTAAAGTCAACCATCATCCCAGTAAATATCAAAGTTCAAAGATTTAGCTCAAGATGTACCTTACAGTCATGAAAAGATTGCTGGTGGTTTTTATTAGGCATCTTTTAGTGTATGTTTATTTATTTTTTATTTTTTATATTTTTACCAAGAAAGCATTTCTTAACTTTTTTATTTATTGCATCCAGCCAAGCTTCTCTGGTAGACAGTTGGAGCCCCCAGACCATTTTTCTCAAAAGCTCCCTGGGTCTTCTCCTTGTTTACCATAACAGGTTGCTAGCTTTCCAGATGCCACCATACATCTTCAAGGGGTCATCTTAGCTGCTGTCCTCTTATTCCTAAGACAGATCTTAGGAATAACATTAATAATTTATTGTACCCAACCTAAGGTTTCATTCAAGGTCACCCCAAAACCCAATTATCAAAATTGTGTAAGGAAATAAAAAACATTAGACTTAATGCAGGATAGGAAATATTAATTCTTATTCTGAACTGGAGGCCCCTGGAGAAATTTGTTGCCTTCAATACCTTAAAACAGATATCCCTCTGTCTCAATTATGGGGACATCCCACAGACTCCTAGAAGTCCATTAAAAAAAAAAAAAGGTTTGGGGTGTTCTCACAGCTTTTTTCCTCCATTTCTGCCTTTAAATGTTCAAAGAGCCTTGATGGTGCAGCGTGTTAAGCACTTAGCACTTAACACTTAACTGCCAGATGCCTGTAATTAAGGCAAGTTCAAATCTCACCAGGCTCAAGGTTGACTCAGCCTTCCATCCTTCCGAGGTAGATAAATTGAGGACCCAAGCTTGTTGGGGGCAATAAGCTGACCTTGTAAAAATGCCGCTAATAAGCTGGCATATACTAAAAGAATGAAGGTTATTGCTAAGCACATTGACTTGTGCTTCTAAAGATGGTAAGGGCGGCATATAAACTGGAATAAAAAAAAAATATGAGTCAAATTGTCTATATCCTGAGAAGTGGGAGGGCCTGGAGTACTTCTCTCTGTCTGTAATAAGCCCTGACTTTTCGTGGACAATTAGATCAGGGGTCAGCAATTAATTTTCCCATGTAAATATCCATGTCTAATGTGGAGGGCTGAACCAAAGGTACACAGGCATGCATGCAGACACATATGTAAATTTTAAAAAAGCAGCCACCTGCAAAATAAAAGCAGAGTGTACACTTATTTACATTTGATT
Source organism: Mimophis mahfalensis (assembly GCA_032468015.1). Lineage (NCBI taxonomy): Eukaryota > Metazoa > Chordata > Lepidosauria > Squamata > Mimophis > Mimophis mahfalensis. The sequence goes on from JANHFR010004413.1 coordinate 205,272, forward strand.
TCCAATTTCCAATTGACCTCAGGTAGGCCAGACAGAGACAGCTAAAGGGCCAGGTGTGCCCTGGGGAGCCATATAATCAGATGCCCAAATCTGATTTAGGTGATCAATCTTCCATTTGTTTGATTGCACAGAAGGGGTTGTGTGACTGTCAACCCCTGCGTAGGAAAAATGGATAATTATTATCATTTAATTGTTTATGGGCAGGTTTGTCATTATTCTTGCTTAGGTTCTTATTTGCTGAATATTAGATTTGTGCAATTAGAAAACGTAATAGTAGCTCTAGCTGAAGTCAGCTCACACGGCAACTCAATGACTACCATTAAAAGTCAAAAGGTGAAAGAGATGAATATGAACTCCTTTAACCTGGTATCTTTCAGATCTGCTAAATTATGGTCCTCCATCATTGCAATCAGCATGCCGGCTGTTGCTTGTTTTTAGGGCAATGAATGGAGAAGCTAAACAAGGTCTGAAAGATAGGGAACCCCCCCCCAGCAAGAACAGAAAAAAATATTTTGGATCAAAATCATTCTGCTGCCAAGTATAAGAGCCTTGGTAGCTCACCGAGCTGAGAGCTGCTCTCAGCTGCTGGCTGCTTGCAATTAGTGCGAGTTCTAATCTCACCAGGCTCCAGGTTGACTCAGCCTTCCATCCTTCTGAGGTAGGTAAATTGAGGACCCAGATTGTTGGGGGCAATAAATAAACTTTGTAAGTTAACAAGCTGACTTTGTAAAACACCACTTTAATAAGCAGGTCAATACAAAAGAAGAAGGCAATTGCTATAAATGCACTGTAAGCCACCCTGAGTCTTCGGAGAAGGGTGGCATATAAATAGAAATAAAATAAAATAAAATAAATAAATAAATAACATGTACTGAGTCAATCAGTCTTTTTTTTTTTTTTACTGGGGCTTCCCCATTTTTACATTTCACGGGACTGACAGACATAGAATAGACAATATAAAAAGGAGTTCCTGTGGATTTTACTCCTGTAACTTGTTGCCAACTCTAGGAGTTGGTGCTCATCTCCATTTTAAAGCCATTGAGCTTTAAAGACATTTCTGTGGTCATGTGGCCAGCATGACATCACTGAGTACTGTTCTCTTCTCACCAAAGTGGTACCTATTAATCTGTTTGCATTTACATGTTTTCAAATTGCTAGGTTGGTAGGAGCTGGAGCAAGGATAGAAGCTCATCCCACAGTGTGGTGCAGCGTGTAGAGTGCTGTATGTAGTACTTAGCTGCCAGCTGCCTGCAATTAGGCAATTCAAATCTCACCAGGCTCAAGGTTGACTCAGCCTTCCATCCTTCCGAGGTGGGTAAACTGAGGACCCAGATTGTTGGGAGCAATGTGCTGACTTTGTAAACAGCTTAGAGAGGGTTGAAAGCCCTGTTAAGCGGTATATAAATCAAATATTATTCCTATGCTATTGCTATTTGTGCTCAGGTTTTGAACCTGGGTTGTCAGCTTTTCCAACCGACAAGCCCAGCATCTTAACCACTGAGCCACCTCACCTCTCAGAATAGACTATATCGATTCACATATCTCCTGAGACAGATGAATGGATGGGTGGGTGGATACATGGATTAATATATTTTCATTCATTTTAGCATCTTGCTTAGAACCTGAAATTCATGAATGACTCCTAAATGAAAGCAGATACTACCAGTTTTCTGCCAGCTGGTAGTCAACTAGGTTCTTGCAACTTAGGTTGAATAGTCTGTTAAATATTTGCAGAGCAAGACTTTACTCTGTTGTAGGGAAACCTTGCAACTGGTTGTAGGTAAGGGGACCATAATGGAGATGAAGTCAGGAGTCCACGGCAAGCGTTCAGAAGAAGGCAGATTTATTTACAAGCTATATACATGAGGGAGTCAGACATACAGAAGTGCGACAGAAAGTAAGGGTTGGAGCTGACAGCACCAACACCACCACATGAACATAATACTGCTCCAACACAAGGCCAGGAGTGGAGCCTCATGTATTTATACCTTTCCATACTAATGATGATTGACATATCACATGAGCTTCCAGGACAGTTGAGATCTGCCTGGCAGCAGACAGGCTGTCTCCTGTTTGTGAGTATGGTGTGGCCGGGGCCTAGTCGGCCATTTTGAATGCACACAATAATGAAGACATTTTATATTAAGTACAGAGTGAATAAATTCAACATAGTCCTAGACATTGTAGGACTAAGATGGCTGCTAATCCACCCACCTCTCAAAAAAATAAAATAAATAAATCAGGCCCCCTTCAGAGAAAATTCTTCAACAGCATCTTCCCCCTCCCCTGAGCTGGTGACAAGAAGATGTGTGAAAAATGAAAGGTAAGGGGAGAGAAAAACTCAGACAGGTTCTCGGGAGAGAGAAAAAATGGTTCAGCTTTTGTTTCCATGGAGTTACAGCAGGTGGGGAGATGAAAAAGCTTCTATAGGATAACAGGCCAAATATATCACATATCAAAGCAATCAGAGTCCCCCTTTTCCTTTTTCCCTGGAGAAATGTCCCTTCATTTGATTTTAAGATTTCGTCTGCCATTAAATATATCTCTTTCTCCCTTTTGCACGTGTGCTGTGTGTGTAAATATCCATGCCTAATGAATTTCCAGCATCGAAATTTTCATTTTTGAAGCACGGATGTTTAGGTTACATTTTTTTTTTTTTTGGCTTTCTTTTTAAAGGGCAAATGTTTGCAGCTGGACTCATACTAAAGATTTAATATTTATGTAATAGTGATCACTACCATCTCATCATGGAGGCTTTTAAAGGTTGTAATTGTCCAATAAACCACTCTAAATTCTTACTACTGCATCCAGTTTAAATTCAAAAAAAAAAAAAAAAACTTCTAATGAGATGTATTTTGTGCCAACTGCCAAGCTCATTATCTGTCTCGCAGACTTTCTACTATTATTTGTTTTAATAACAAAATCAGTGGATAAATACTGGTAGCCTAGCCAGGCAGACCAAACAGGAAACACAACTACAAGAGCCTCGATGGTGCAGCGTGTTAAGCACTTAGCACTTAGCTGCCAGATGCCTGTAATTAAAGCAAGTTTGAATCCCACCAGGCTCAAGGTTGACTCAGCCTTCCATCCTTCCAAGGTAGGTAAATTGAGGACCCAAGATTGTTGGGGGCAATAAGGTGACTTCGTAAAAATGCCGCTAATAAGCAGGCATATACAAAAAATAAAGGCTATTGCTAAGTACATTGAATTGTGCTTCTAAAGATTGTAAGCTGCCCTGAGTCTTCGGAGAAGGGCAGCATATAAATTGGAATAATAATAATTAAACAACAACAACAACAACAACTAGATGAGCTAAATCTTCTTTATTGTAGGGCTACCTTAACAGAATTTCGCAACTTTGAAGGTACAAAGTTTCTGCTGCCATTTTTAACTGCTTGATCTATTAGGGTAGATCCTTCCTAAGGACCTTAAGCCACCAGGGCCTTCTCCCTTTTCTTCTCCTGCAAAACATTGCAGGTATTTAGGTACTTAAAACTGAACCAGAAATAAATTTATTCAGCTGTTCAATAGTACAAAGAAGTAGACATTTTATTTTATTTATTTATTAGATTTTTATCTCGCTTTGATTACTTTATAAGTTACTAGGCGATAACCCAGTGTTGCCCAGGTTTTTTTTAGCCTAAACAGGGAATCCTGCAGCCTACAATTCCCAGTGTTCTTTGCCCAATTTGCATGCCTTGCCTCTATTGGCTGGAGAGCCTCTGATTTGCATGTGTTGCCCAGTAACCCTCTGCACATGCTCATTACTGGTTTTCCCCTGTAGAGGTGTGGGGGTGTCCACTTCAACACCCTTTTTCAGGGACGAAGACTGGTCAAACATGTTCCTGACCCACCCACCCCCAGTGCTCGTCTCCAGAGTTCAGAGTAGGTGCCTGTGAAGTTTGGGCCATTCTGGTGCACAGGTGAAAGAGCCTATTTGGAACATACCCACAAACACCAGCACCGAACACTTCTCTTTTACAGATATAGATTCAAAGCAGCAAACATTCCTAACACTCCTTCCTCCTCCTACTTTCCCAACAATCGTAACCCTGTGAGGTGGGTTGAATGGAGAGAGAATGACTAGTGCAAAGTCACCCAGACAGCTTTGGTGGGACTAAAAGTCACAAAGTCACCTAGACAGCTTTTGTGCCTAAAGTAGGACAAGAACTCCCAGTCTCCTAGTTCTGGGTCAGCACTTTAACCACTATGCTAAATCCCTTAATTCCTCTACCAGTCCAATCTCTGGAGCTTCATGTACAAACGGCAGGTTGATTAGATCTGTAACTCATTTGTCTTTTTTTGTTTTTTTAAAATTCCATTTATATGCCACCCTTCTCTGGAGACTCAGGGCAGCTTACAACCTCTTGAAACATTAGCTTTCATTCTTTGTATATACCTGCTTATTAGGGCAGTTGCCCCCCACCCCTAAGCAGTGTTTTACAAAGTCAGCTTATTGCCCCCAACAATCTGGGTTCTCAGTTTACCTACCTCGGATGGATGGAAGGTTGAGTCAACCTTGAGCCTGGTGAGATTTGAACTCGTACTAATTGCTGGCAGCTAAATGCTACTTCTTTGGATAGCATATAATGTTTTCTCCTCTTCCAATATTCTCGTCTCAAACAACCATGCCAGATAAGTTGGGATTCAATACAGTGATTGGTCCATTGGTCAATGCATTACAGAGCTGAGTGGGAGATTCAAACTCAGCCCCCACCCCCCGCTTACTTTAGTTCAGTCCTTGAGCCTCTTCATCCCATTGGCTCTCTGCTATATTATAATGGCTGCATCTCAACACCTAAATATTGCCACTGCAAATTTCGTGGATAAATTTGACAATGTGCAGCGGCAAAATTAAATAGTTCATGTTTCTGTGTTTACAGAATAACAGTAACTCCCAAAGATCTCATTGGGTTAATTAGAAAGAGTGAGCTTGGGAGGTGAGAGAGAAAATTTATCCACTGTGTTTTTCCAGGGGATTAAGTTGGTTGCACCAGTCTTTGTGAGCTACGGCCACCGTATAACATAATGTCCAAGCAACAGCAGATGAACTGCCTACCCTACAGCCTCTTATCAGCTGTTTCCACAACATGAATCAGACTTATGAATAGGCACGGAACTAATTTCTTCTGAATTTCATTGAAACCCCTGTTTTGTCTGGGGTAGCATTGTTTCCAGTCTCAACTGTCCAACCTGGCTGATGTGGCCCCTCAATTCACTGAGAAGGCTGGAGCAATGTCACTGAACGCCAGCTTTTGTTAGCGGCTGTTTAAGGGAAACAAAGCAGGGGCAAGAGAAAAAGGCTGCTGGGAGTCAAGCCTATAAGAAAATAAATTTAGCCCCTCCTAACAAGGTTCGGTGTCAAGGATCCCTAAAGGAATAGAAGTTGTATATTTCATATCGACAGGTATTATTAGTATGACATGATGTATGTCATGCCTTTTGCAAGCCTTAAGGCGTGTTAGCAAATTACGAGCCATTAATGCTGGGAGAGCTCAGCAATTTTCCTTCTCAGGGGATTGGCAAATACTCACTTTGGTTTTGATCCAGCTGAGTTTTCCATCTCTTCTTCAGCAGGAGAGAGAGAGGGAGAGGGAGAGAACAACAACTGCAACAAGGCAAATGTAACTCAGGAAAATCCACCACTTTCCCCATCTTTCATGTAGGTTGTATTTTAATCCACATGTCTCTATGGAGATTTTCAGGCATCCACATTGTGGCTGTCCCAAAGTTGCTTTTTCAAGAGGCAACTGGACTTCCTGGTTTTTCTTTGAAGAGATTTCACTTCTCATTCAAGAAGCTTCCTCGGCTCTGACTGGATGGTGGTGAATGGAAGGATTTATACTAAGACAGCTGGTCCAGAGGTGGCATTCAGCCAGTTCTGACATGTTCCGGAGAATCTGTAGCAATAATTTTGACTGGTTCGGAGAACTGGAAAATACCACCTCTGATTGGCTGACACTGACAAATACCACCTCTGATTGGCTGACAGCATAGCCACACCAACTAAGACACACCCACAGAATCGGTAATTTAAAAAATCGAATCTCACCACTGAACTGGTCATTTGCATCCCTTTAGCAAGTCACTAAGGCCACCTGGATGTTTATCTGTATTGTCAGGGTCATCTGAGTAGTAGAATCCACAGGTTCATTTCAAAGTCCTTGAAGGCAGGAAGGTTACTCGGAAATGATCATATTCAAGCTCTGTCTAAAATCATCACATACATTTTAGTGACAGATTTTTCTACATTATCCCTTCTCCCATTTTAGGTCTATGAAGAGTAATTTTATTAGATGTTATCTAAGTGTTTTTTGGATGAACACTGGGATGAAGCTTGAGTGCTGACAGCACGATGGTTCATCTAACTTAAAATTCAAAATGTAAAATGATAGTATGGATTATGCTGAGAGAGCCTCTCTATCCTAAATTATAGTAGGAATATTTCTTGATATAAAAAATATCCAGGGGTATTTGGATCTTTCTTTTCAAAAATATCCAACGAGAAGCTTATTAATGGGGTTATTAATGCCTTTAGCCCTATATAGTATTCTCTATAGTTTCTTCTGCCAACCTAGCAGTTCAAAAGCATGTAAA
>JANHFR010004413.1:301956-312259 GCA_032468015.1 Mimophis mahfalensis
TCCTTCCTTCCTTCCTTCCTTCCTTCCTTCCTTCCTTCCGCTCTCCCTCCGTCCCTCCCTCCCTTGTTGAAAAGCTACTCCACCTATGAATGACTCTGAGTGGTGTATATCCCTATTTCCCTATTTTTTTTTTAACCCAGTTGTATTGTACTAAACAATAAGAAAACCTACCACTGGAGACATTAATCAAACTAAGCAATTAATTGAAAAAATAATTCTTTCCCAGCCGGAGGGAACTTGCTCACTCTACAGCCTGCAATGATGTGATGGAATAGCTACATTTTAATGACCTTAGTAGTGAAGGAGTCTTAACAGAAGTGGAGCAACTTAGAATTTAACCACATGTGATAAGTTCCCCACTTATCTGAAACTTAAATCTTTTGGCAAGCATAAGAGTGGATCCGATTCATCCCATACCTTCCAATCATTTTTTATTTTTATTTTTTAGAAAAACATCCCTGTTAGGGTATGAATTGGTTGCTGCTCATGAATGGACGGTTGCAAAGTCATTGTGCTGAACATATAATTACCTAAGAAATTATGAATTCTGGTTTGGTTAAATGAAATTTAAGCTGCAGAGTTGCATCTATTCCAGGGCTGAAGTGGACAGGTTGTTTCTTAAGTAGAATTCTAATTTTACCTCCATTTGATTGAGCAAGGGGTACTCCCTCTGAAAAACATACAGAATATCTGCCTATTTAGAAATGCCCACAGCTAAGGGTAAATTCTTGCCATTCAAAAGATAATTGCTCCCAGTCCTTCTCTACTACTAGCATGTTAATGTGGGAACCATTTGCAGAACATTAACCATGCGATTTATTGGACAAAATTCTTCTTTCAAACCAGCAAATGGTCTTTCATGCTAGCATGATAAGCTCTAATCATAATTTAGCTAAGAAGGTCCACCTCTGCTAGTCCAGAATGTGGCTCATTAGCTCTGCAGGCAGACGGGGTGCTGACTATTAAGTCCTCTTGCCCTACATTTTCCCTTCTATTCAGGGCTATTTTAAATCATTTCCTGGCTGAATGCATTTCTAATTTCCTTTCATTCCAGGCTCAAAGGCTATGAATGAAGTGATAATTCCATTCATAACCAATCGACCTCCCTCCCGTAATGCAGAGTAGAAAATTCTTGCGGGCTCTGAGTTATACTAGAAACCTGATTGGGATTGTGCAAGTTTTTTCCCCTCCAGTTTTACATTTGCATTTTTTCCTCACTGCAGTTCTTCAAAATAGGAACATCTGCATCACAGATAGAGATGCAACCCATGAAGATGGAATTGAACTGCAATTTCCAAAATCTTCACCAAGTTGTGCAAATGATGAAGGATGCTAGCAGTTATAATCTGGGCTGCAAATTGCCTGCTTCTAATCAAGATTACTACATTGATAGAACAGAATATTTGCAGCTCAAGATTGAATGGTGGAATCCTTAGTGTTCTCTGAGCTTGGTGGGTTTCAGCATTGATGATGTTACCTAGTTTAGTAATGAAACATCTGGAAAAAAACAGCCAAGCTCAGACAGCACTAAACACTAGATCACTATACTTTACTTAATATTGTTTTTCAGTGCACACAAACATTAGGCACTCTTTTTTCTAAGTCACAAACTGTGGTGGAGTGTGGCTTGGATTCCCATGAGGAAGGGAATGCATTCCAGAGACAACTCCATTCTGGGATTAAATCCCCAATTGATAGGATTTAAGTTTGGTTGCCTAATATTCTTCTTGTTCTTGTTAGTTGTGAAGTTATGTCCGACCCATCGTGACCCCATGGACAATGTTCCTCCAGGCCTTCCTGTCCTCTACCATCCCCCAGAGTCCATTTAAGCTCACGCTGACCACTTCAGTGACTCCATCCAGCCACCTCATTCTCTGTTGTCTCCTTCCTCTTCTTTTGCCCTCAATCTTTCCCAGCATTGGACTCTTCTCCAGTGAGTCCTTCCTTCCCATGAGGTGGCCAAAGCATTGGAGTTTCATCTTCAGGATCTGCCCTTCTAAAGAGCAGGCTGGGTTGATTTCCTCTAGGACTGACCGGTTTGATCGCCTTGCAGTCCAAAGTGATTAAACTACTCTCCAAACATTCTTCTAATCAAGACTAAATCTGAAATCAATGTACAGTATACATTCCAACTTGGAAACAAGGTGAAAACAGCAACTTCTTCAACTCACATTTGTATTTCTCTCCATAGTTCTGAACTTAAGTAAGTAACCATGTATATCCATATATTTCTATCATTAACCTATCTTTGTGTTATATATAAATATGATAGCCTAGTTCATTCTTACTCAAATTTAGCTATCACTTTTTTTTTAAAGTCACCTTACTTTGTAATATATATAGAATTACAACTTTAGAATATTTGTGGGGGAAATTGTTAGGAGGAACATAACTTTCAGTAGTGCCAACTAACCTGGATGCCAACAGGCAATCTGAAAATAGTGAAAAGCCTTAATCTGTATTTGTGCTCTCAAGCATGTTGTTGGCTGAAGAATTGGTAAACATTGGCAAACATTGGCAGAATAATTTTTTTCAAGTATGGGGCAGCTGTGTAACATCAAAACCTGATTGGTAGGCTGGTGCTTTGTGGAGTAAACAAATCTTGCTGATGTCAATTAGCACAGTCAGGAATCAACTGGCATCAAAAATGAATAACCAGCATGATATTGTGGTTAAGGCAGGGGCTGAGAATGGGGAGGCTCAGATGCTAGTCCTCCTTTAGGCACAAAAGTCATTGAGGTGACTGGGAACATCAATCCCGCTCAGCCCTAATCAGGATCTGCAACAAGCCAACTAAAACATAACCAAAATAAAATATCTACAGAGATTCTCAGTCATGCAGGTCATGGTTGCCTCATAGGTGCTTTTTCAAGAGGCAAGTGGACTTTCTTGCTTTTCTTTGAAGACGTTTCGCTTCTCATCCAAGAAGCTTCTTTAGTTTTGAATTCTGAACAGAAGAAGCAGCTTGTTGAATTTTACTTTGCACTTATTTTAAAATGTCTTTATTATAAGGTACATTTAAAATGGCGACTAGGCCTTGGTCTCTCTCTCTCACACACACACACTAACAAGTTGGAGACAGCTAGTCTGGTCTTAGGCAGACTCCAACCATCCTGGAAGGTCACATGAAGTGTCAATCATCATTAACATGAAAAGGTATAAATACATGAGGCTCAACTACTTGCCTTGTGGTGGCGTCGTATTAGATGTCGAATGCTAGCGTGTTGGGCTCCTAGCCCTAGCCTTTACTTTCTGTTTCATTTCTGTATGTTTAACTACCTCAATGTAAATAGCTTGTAAATAAACCTGTCCTGTCTTCAACCTTCGAACGCTGTGGTCTCCTGACTTTGTCTCTGCTATGCTCCATCGATCCACTATCAGAAACCTCCTAGTTGCAAGGTTTCCTACAACAGAGTAAAGATTGCTCTGCAAATATTTAACACAGCTTCTGGGATGAGTGTCTGTGGAAATTCTCAGTCATCAAGGACCTGGTTGCCCCAAAGGTGCTTTTCCAAGAGGCAATTGGACTTCCTTATTTTAATTTGAAGACCTTTTGCTTCTCATCCAAGCTTCTTGGTTGGAAAGTCCAGTTGCCTCTTGAAAAAGCACCTTTGGAGCAACCAAAATAAAAGTTCTCTGCTTCACTAAGAATTTGCTTTAGGAACTAAGTGAGCAAAACATTTAAAAAAAAAAATTCTAAATATTGTCCCGATTGAAAATGCTGTGACTGAATGTGAGGTTTCAAATAATCTCTGTGGGTGATAAAAGAGGTTACTTTAAATAAAACAAAAAACAAAAAAAGCTTAGCAATGGAATGGATATGGGAAGACACAAAAGACTAGGAAACCTAGAATGATGCAGAAAAGACTAACCTTTTCTCAGATTTCAAGGCAGATAAGATGTCTCCATCAACAAATGAATTCTCAACGTTCTTCATCTACTTGTAAACACAGAGGAAGTGAGGGACCACAATTCCCAATTTCTCAGTAGGAATAGAAACGCTCCAACAGTTTCCTAACTGAGAGCAGCACAATTAATGTTTTCTCCTAAGGGATTTTACTAATTCATTTATTGCATTCTCAATTAAACAAAAAAGCTCTCACAGACATGGCTAGAAAAACTGCCTTCAGGGAAATTTGATTTCATCTCTAATTTTAAACGAACATAAAAATCCTGCTCACATGCAGCCAGAGAGATTTTGGGACCAACTGAACATGAGAATATGTATAGCGATAGCATTGCTCTATCTATTACTGGATACCTGTTGATTATCAGCCAAAGGAATGGCTCAGACAGCTTGACTCAAAGCACAAAACTTGATTCAGGCAAACCCACTAGGCTCCAGAGCATTTCCAGTGCTAAATACAACACAAAGAACAAGCGATAGAAAGCTCAGTGTGAACACTCCCATTAGATCTTCTGACAAATGCAAAAATCATTAAACAGAAAGTAAGCTGCAACAGCTTATATGAAATGGGTCAGCCTTTTATGTGAGGTTGAATCCATTCTTTGTTCCTGAGCTTTTCTTTTATTTCCCTCTTTGGCTTTTTAATGATGCAAAACCAGCATAGAGGGTATGTCTTCATTGCTGTCATTTTATCTTTCTAGTAAAGGGAAATGGAGAAAAAAATGGGTAGTCGCACATTTGAAAGAAAATATATCAGCTGTATGCCTACACCTACGTCTGCACAATCTTCAAAAATGTAACTTTTGCATCGGGAAGAGCTATAGCTCTAAGAATTCACACACACACACACACACACACACACACACACACAGAGAGAGAGAGAGAGAGAGAGAGAGAGAGAGAGAGAGCGCCACAAAACTCAATTGAGGTGTGATTTTGAAATATTTCATAAGATTCCAAGTTTTTCTTTGAAAAAACGTAGCTTTTCCTTTGGATAACCAGTAGGTGAGTTTGTACAAAACAACCATTTTTCTCCTCTGATTTTTATTTATTTATTTGTTTTGTTTTTTAAGAGGCCCATTTAAATCCCAGTTCTTGAAGCAAATTGCCATTTCTTTCTTCTGAGATTTCTCCAAAGTGAATTGCTGAAGCAAATGAGGTATTAGCATCAGTAAAGCTGTTTTATCCATAGTATCAATCACAGCTCCATAATTGTACAGAATGTCCTCCCTGAAGATTGCTTGCTTGTATGTTTAATAAAACAACTAAGCCAGGTCTTAGCTTCCTTTGTTTGTATGAAAAATTCATAGCTGGAGTTCCTGTAAGCATTGACTCAAGTTACATCTGCTGCCAACTGTAAAAGAAAATCCTTTCCAAGTGGTAAAAGGAGTGCACAGATTGCTGTCAATAACATTCTAGGAGGTAACAAGAGCCTTGCTAAGTAATGCCTATATTGGACAATTTCAGACTATTTTGATTTGCAAATATTAGGCTAGAAACTAAGCCAATCTATAATTTGGAGGGCTAATATCCAGAGAAGATCCATGAACAATAACTAACTGTCAGAAGACACAAGGAATACTCTTTAAAATCACAATATGTGGGCAGAGTCAACTAGAGTTTCTTTTTTATATATAAGTTTTATTTGTACATTTTTCTTTAACATACACGAGTGCTTAATAAACAGTGTAATGTCTGGGTCAATTTACCCATACATAATGTTAATAATAATAACAATATTTACTTGTACATAGTAGTATTCTTCCAACTTCTAATTTCTACCTTGGTGGTCGAACCATTTGTAAAACAAATCCCACGTTAAAAAAATATTCTGTATCCTCTTTATCTTTAAAGTTTCAATTAAGGTTTCAACTGGGAAACTGCTACTATCATATACCAAGCCATGTCCAAAAAGTGCTAGAGAATTCCTGGAAGCTTGGCATTCAGACAAATCAGCCATCAATAGACACACAGAGATAAATCACATTAGCACATTTTCCAAATGAAGCAATTAAAAGCCTAACAAGGAAGTAAAAAGACTACCACACATCCACTCCAGCAGCCCATATTCAGATAAGCAGGGATCAGCACCAGACAAGCAACCAGTAGAAAACAATACTCATATCAAGGCACTACCAAGGAGGAAACCTCACACCCACAAACATTGGCAGAGCAAACTATTGCAAATGAAAAGGCAGACCCTCCCACTTACTACACTGATAATATTATGGGGGTGATGGAGCCAAATGGGCAGGGAGACAAATGGGGAGGGAGATAAATGGAGCGACAGAGGCAAATGGGGAGTGAGACAAACAGGGGCAACAGAGCCAAATAAGGGCAGTGGAGGCAAATGGGAAGAAAGGTAAATGGGGTGGCAGAGGCAAATGGAGAAAGAGACAAATGGGGGCAATGGAGGCAAACAAGTGAAGAACAGCTGAGCCACAGGCATGAGGACAAGCATGAAGGCAGGCAAACTGGTGAAGAGCAGTTAGGCCACATCTGTGAGGATGAGCATGAAGACAGTTGAGGTGCAAAAAGGAGTAAGTGAGTGGGGTGGGGAGGTGAGGAGCCAGTCAGTGGTGCAATTTGCTGGTTCACCAAGCTGCATATAATGGTTACTATGGGTTTGGGAGAACCAGTTCGAATCGGCTCAATACCATCTCTGCTTAGGTCATCAATCCTTATTGTTTTTGTTATTATCCCTTCCTTATCATCTTGTTTCATTTGTTTTGTTCGTTCCATTTTGTCATCTACTTATTCAGCTAGCTCCTCCTCTTCCTGGGTGTCTTGATCACTCATTGTCCTTTGTGTTATATTTCCCAGCATTCCATCCATTCTCTCTATTCGGTTCATAATTTCCTTAAATGTCTTGTCAGTGTCTGCCTTGTAGTTTGAATTGCCAATGCCATCTCTTCCCAAATTCCACTACTTTCTTCTTGATGGAGCATCTTGTTAAATTTTATTGTGTCTCTCTTTTGTCCAATAATCCAAAGACCATATGTTCAAACCTATAGTTACTAAAAAAAAATCAATATTTTTAGTTCTTTATATCCCAAAATTGATTGACCTGTTCCTCTGGATAGTCCCTTATGTTTGCCAGAACCTTCTTAGGTCCCTCTATAAATTCAGTTTTGTACTGTAATCTTCGGGGGTCATTTTAATGACAATGTCTTTCTTGTTACCACATTTAAATTCCCAGTAATTGAATATTTCTAAGATTTTGGGAGTATGTTATTCTTCATTTCATCAGCAGGCGGCACTCTTAGATTGGATTTCAATATTAACCGGTATTTCCATATTCCCACAATGTAAAATTAACATTGATTTTTAAGTAAATAATTCCAGCATTTCAAAATGCCTATCCAAAGCAGTGCCTGTCCAATATGAAAGTCTAATTTTCTGTATTTTAATTTTTTCTGCCTTTTCCCCTTTAATTCTTTATCTTTCAATTTTAAAGTTTTTAAAAAGTGCTAGGTCGCTGCTACTTTTAAAAATAGTTGTGAGCCTCTCTTTTCCAGGATATTTTTTGGGGTTAAAATTTGAATAAAAATAATTCTTCTCACTCAGTTCACACACTGTTCACCAAAGTCCACTCCTGCACTGTGCTTAGATGGTCATCTGCTGTCCCAGGTTTGTGGTAGCCATCTTAGACTGCCTCTTCTCCTCATCATAGCATAGATAGAAAAAGCCCTTGGGTTCAGCAGGAGAGTTCCAACCTCTCCTGCAACCTCTCAGAGTGCCCCATCTTAGCTTTGCTACCCCTAGAGGGCAACTTTGGCTCCTTTCAGAGCCCACAAATAGGGAGAAGCCAGCACAGGAACAGAGTGCTCCATTCCCTGTGACTGGTACCACTGCGAAGCCACACACACACACCCCAAACCAGAAATATTCTTGTTGAGTATATTGCCAGAACAGTATAACAAAGGGAAAGCTTACTTAATTTTACATGCATTAATGACAGCAAGAATTGTGTTTGCACAACAATGGAAAAATGAAGAGATCCCTACAGATGAAAGTTATCAAAAAAACATTAGAATGTGCTGAGATTGACAGATTAACACTTAAAAGGAAGAAATGCAATATTTTTTAACATGGGACTTGTTTTACCAATGGTTAGCTAACAGAAACAGAGGTTAAACTCTAAAAAGGTCAAAAAGATAATAAAAAAAAATTGTATTGAAAATTTTATAAGATGAATAAAACTAATTGTATTATTATTTTGTCATTAATATTTATTTATTTGTTTGTTTGTTTGTTTATTATTTGTATTTCTATGCTGCCCAATTCCTGAGGGACTCATTAATATTGATATGCCAACTATGATTACTATTAAGATTAATTTTGTATCTCTACTTAAAACTGAATGTGCCCAGACAACACATTGTTCAGACAGATATGGACTTTTTAAGTATTAAAAATGTATCAATAAAACATATATAGTTTGGCGGTTCAAATCCTGAGTGCTGCCTAATGGAGTGAGCTCTTGTTACTTGTCCCAGCTTCTGCCCACCTAGCTGTTCAAAAGCATGTAAAAATGCAAGTGGAAAAATGGGGACCACCTTTGGTGGGAAGGGAACAGCATTCTGCGCGCCTTCAGTATTCAGTCATGCCAGCCACATGACCTCGGAGATGTCTTTGGACAGTACTGGCTCTTTGACTTTGAAATGGAGATGAGCACCACCCACTAGAGTCAGGAACAACTAGCACGTATGTACAAGGGGGGCTATGTCCCAAATAGGGTCTTCCACCCCTACACCAATCTGCCCCAAACTTGCCAGGCACATACCTCACACTCTGGAGACAAACATTGGGGTGGGGGGTGGGTGTCACAAATGCTTTGGTGCCTTTTCCCTCCACAAAAAAGGTGCTGTTCACTGCCAAGCTGTACTGAGTATGTGCAGAGGGTTACCAGGCAAGGCATGCAAATTGGAGGCTCTCCAGCCAATAGAGGCAAGAACACTGGGAATTGTAGGCTGCAGCATTGTCATAAATACCTGGGCAAAGCCAGGTTATCAGCTAGTGTGTGTGTGTGTGTGTGTGTGTGTGTGTGTGTGTGTGTGTGTGTATGAGAATGAAATATGTTTTTTTATCATTTCATTTCTTCCTTCTGCACCCTTACCTCAGTATCAATGCAGAGCTCCAACGTACCTCCATTTGAAATAATACCCTGTGTCTCATCCGTGTTTCCCCTCTCATTCAAGCTCTTTTAAAGAGGCTGAAACTGACTCTTTGCATTGTGTGGTAGTTCCCAGCAGAAGCTACAGTGACATCATGAAGTACATCCCCTGTGTCAGCTCCACGATGGGTCAGACACAAATTACATAATCTGCCTCGTTTGTC
This sequence comes from Mimophis mahfalensis, assembly GCA_032468015.1. NCBI lineage: Eukaryota > Metazoa > Chordata > Lepidosauria > Squamata > Mimophis > Mimophis mahfalensis. Next base: position 311,204 of record JANHFR010004413.1, read on the forward strand.
CAAGGCTGTCATGATGTATGGGAGATCACTGGCTCCACTTCATCCGTTGACTGTGATAGTTGTTTAGTAGTTTAGATGCAAACACTTTCAGCAATGCGGACACCAGAAACAGCTTTCTGTGTCCCATAGTTTGGAGACAGATACCTTAAGACAGCATGTCAAAAGATCTTAGTCTCAACTTGAGAAACCTTAACCGGCTTTTTGTCAGGAGAGAAAGAGGGATCTGTTCCTAGTTTCATGCCAATCTCAATGCCCATCTCAACGGCTCAGGCTGGGAGCTACTGGAAGAAGCTGGGATGAGTAAAAGTGTATGGAACTGATAAGGCAGCTGCCAATTTCACTCATGAATTGCTTAATTAAAAGCTAGAATCTCCAAGTCCCTCTTTAAAGCAATCGCCGAGGTGACTTGTCATTCTCCTTCCCAGGGAGCTTCCATGCTGCTTCCCATGGCTGTGGGCCAGCGGTTGCTTGAGTGTTGTAAGACATTTCTACAACCTCTCTTGGAGGCTGGCCAGCAAATTAAGAAAAAAGGAACCATGCTTGGAACAATGCAGTGGATAGGAGGAGCCGTGGTGGTGGAGCGAGTAGAGAGCTGAATGTAGTACTTAGCAGCCAGTTGCCTGCAATTAGGCAGTTCAAATCCTACCAGGCTCAAGGTTGACTCAGCCTTCCATCCTTCTGAGGTGGGTAAAATGAGGACCCAGATTGGCAATGTGCTGACTTTGTAAACCACTTAGAGAGGGTTGAAAGCCCTGATAAGCTATTGCTATTATTGCTATTGCTATTTCTCTCATTCCTGAAACTGTTAAGAAAGTAAATGTCAACCTTTTATTCATTTTTTTTTTATCAAGAGGCCACATTTCCTGAACAATTTTGAGCAGTATACAACAGAAATTAGAGTTTTCTACTGCCTCAATGAAGCTTAAAATTACTATGCTCCATGTCTCACCATGTTGGAGTACAGCCCTACTTGCTACCAAGATTCAGAAACTCTTTACATTTGGCAAAGTCATTTGCCTTGAAAGAAAACCACTCTTGTTTTGACCAAAGCAAACT
>JANHFR010004413.1:348615-358881 GCA_032468015.1 Mimophis mahfalensis
CCCTCCCTTCCTTCCTTCCTTCCTTCCTTCCTTCCTTCCTTCCTTCCTTCCCTCCTTCCTTCCTTTTGATTAGCATTTTAATGTGATCCAATCTACTTTTGCTCTTTCAAATTGATATGCAAACTGAAAGATAATTATCCTTCAAAACAGGCACGCTTTCAAATCTTGCAATGCATTTTTCAAAAGGGTTTACGGAAGTGTGTATCTTTGTGAAAATAACATACAGTACACAAAAGCTGCTTGTAACAATGTACATACTAAGTGAGATCATTTGTGTTGGAGTTACACAGAAACAGACTTTCATGCAAACGGTTTAAAAAGAAAAACAGAGAAGAAATAGAATATTGAATTTGGAACTGGAAAAATGAAAAAAATTATACAAATCAAAGCTAATTCATCTATACTCAGGAATTGTAACTTCTGTTACAACTACTTCTCACTTGCAAAAATAGAGAAGACCAAAGAAGAAAAAACAAGGTCACTCAAAGTTAACCAAAAAATCCAATATTTAGGGCCTGGGTTTTGGAGAAACTGTCATCTTGGTAATTTATATCCTTTTCTTCAGATGAGTAATTTCTATTTTCAGGGTCCTATTGTCCTAAACAGTAAAGAACTGAAGACCACTTCAAAAATATATATATTGGGGGGGGGGGGAGAGAGTTAAAGAGAGATGTTTTCTTTCATTTCCTGTCTTTCTTTCAATATTCAACTTATTCAAGTCCTGCATTTAGATACTGATTGATTTTTGCAAAGAGATGGTTGAACTTTTTTCCATCCATCCTTCTCGCCTGCAATTTTCATTTTATAAATTTGGGGGTTTGTCCATTGATTGGTCCATTCACCCATTTGGTTTTCTAATTAAACCTTCTCCACCACTTTTGATCATGCAAAATCCACACACCTTAGCAGAGGGTGCTTCTCTACTGAGAAATTAGCAGATAAATGTAATAACTTGAGGTTATAAAAAATAGAGAACTCATTTAGTTAAGGAACCCAGCTAGAAACCGAGAGTTCTAGTCCCACCTTAGGTACAGAGCCAAGTGGATGACCTTGGGCCAGTCATTTTCTCTCAGCCCTAAGAAAGAGGCAATGGCAATTCACTTCTGGATAATCCTTGCCAAAGAAACTGCAAGGATTTCTCCAGACAAACTCTGAGGGTTGGGCAAGATTGAAAGTAAGAAAAATAAAAGGTTAAAGCATATCTTAGCAAGATTCATATACTGTACCTAAGCTAGCCTAACGTAGGTTGATGTAGTTTGCAATCTATTGTGGAACCTCATCCATTGTCTTCATGTGTTGAATGAAGCAGAAGTTTGAGGTTCAAAATGAACCTCAAACTAAAACACATAGCAAGTTAATGCAACAGTTGTGGTTTCCAACATGTAGTGTGAACAGCCAATATATTAATTACTCTGCTATAAGTTTTTTTTTTAAATGAAGTCTTAATTTAACTAAATCTAAATTACCAAGATTGGGGGAGGGGATCTATGTGATAACACTTAGACATGCAGCTCTTTGTTCCCATAAATCTCTCTGTTTATCTTGCCATTATCTTTTCTATTCCCACAAATAGAACTGCTCCTTTAGCATTGAGATCACAATGTTTTACTGGAAGGAAGAGAGAAAAATGAGATGACCTGTGTAGGTAACGGACTTTATGATGCCATGAAAAGACAAGTGGCTAGGGATTTAAGTTGCATGCACCAGTGATGGGTTTGATGGTTTGTTTTGCTTGGCATGTGCCTCTGTGTGTATCTGGTCTTGAATTTTTATATCTACAGCTGGCAGGCTGATCAGGCTGAATACGACTCAGGCCTACATTACTTTTACGAGTCTCCTGCTACTCCAATGCATTCATATATAAACAACACCTGTAACGATAAATCAACCTTCCTTGAAGATGGATACCAATAAGATGAAGGAAGGGTCAATGACCAGGTGAAATCAAACTGCCTTTGAAGGCCCTCTAAAACTCTATGAGGGAAAGAGCTTTATGGATTTCTGTGGTAAGCCATTCCAAAGTATGGGGGCTGATTTATAGCTTTTACTCCCAGGGGTTATTCTTTTATTGTTTTGGATAACAGTATTCCATGCTCTCATTTTTAACTCTATAGCTACTGCCTATGCAATGGTTAGGCATCAGTAGTTTTACTGCCATAGCTGTCAATTAAATAATCTTTTTTTTTAAGTTATTGTTTATTATTTCACAGACCAAAATAAAAATATTGAATTGGATGGTACATGAGTGGCATTTTATACAACCTATCTAGATTGAGATCCTGGGGGAGGCTTCTAAACATGACTGTAATTAGAACTGAATAAGGAATTCAGAGATCCAGTATGATGTAATGGCTAAAATGCTGGCCTAGAAACCAGGATATTGTGAGGGTTCCCCCCCCCCAAATACTTTTTATTATTTTTTTTCCTTTAACATAAATCACTTCTTGTGCAAACAGACCCATGTGGGCTTCACACTCTCATTTGATGCAGGATAAATTTTTATCACATTAGTTCAAAAATTATTCTTATTTAAAACATTTTCTTAATAATCAAGCTCTAAACATTTATTATATTAAGCATCACTCCATTTTTTTTTAAACCAGATTATGAACGTTATCCCCTATATGCAATACTAAGTACAGTAGATATCATTTATAGGCTTTATTGTAAGTCAAATATATTCTGCATACATTTCATTTAAATCTAAGATTATTATTAATAATTTTTATCATATTTTAACTCATTAAACTTTACAAAGCAAAAAATACAAATGAAATTTTAATGCTAAATAAACTTCTATATGTATTTTCAAATTACGCATAATAAAACATAATATCTTACAATTCCTCTTTGATTGTGAGTTCTAATCCCATTTTAGGCATGAAAACTGGCTGGGTGACTTTGGGCCAATCACCAGGAGACTGGAAGTTCCAGTTCTGTCCTAGGCATGGAAGTTGGTTCAGTGACTTAGAGCCAGTCACTCACTCTCTCAGCCCAACCCACATCGCAGTATTGTTATGAGCCCATAGTCATTTAACAGCCACAGAAGGAAACAAGGAAACACCCAGTAGTGGGATTCAATTTTTTTTTTACTACTGGTTCTGTGGCCATGGTTTAGTGGGCATGGCTATGCTGTTGGCCAATCAGAGGTGGTATTTGCCAGTGTCGGCCAATCAGAGATGGTTCTCTGAATCAGTCAAAATTATCACTACCGGTTCTCCGGAACCTGTTAGAACTGGCTGAATACCACCTCTGGAAACACCCATCCTAATGGAACAAGCAATTAAAACTAGAGACAAGATGCTTGTACTTTCAGAGTTGTAAGTTATATTAATGTAGACATGCAACAGTTCAATATTTCCTGTCTGGTTTACCTGGGAATGTCTGCATCAATTTTTCCTTTACCTTTTCTCTTTTTTCTTCTTTGTACTTCTTAAATTTTCTTTTTATTTTACTTTCTTTCCCTGACTTTAATTTGCATTTGTTTTTATTACTGAAATTAAAAACTTCAATAAAAATGGGAGAGGGAGAGAGAGAGAGAAACTGGCAAAGCTGCCGGCGCTAAATTTTATCCACGCAGTCTGAAATTCTTCATTCCAGAAATGGACATATTACACGATATGTTTTTTGGTGTGTGTGTTGCTTTTGTTTTATCACAGTCAGGTATATTTTTTAAAATCCAATTTATATGCTGCCCTTCTCCAGAGACTCAGCTTACAATCTTTTAAGCACAATTCAATGTGCTTAGCAATAGCCTTCATTCTTTGTATATGCCTGCTCATTAGTGGCATTTTTTACAAGGTCAGCTTATTGCCCCCAGCAATCTGGGTCCTCAATTTACCTACCTCGGAAGGATGGAAGGCTGAGTCAACCTTGAGCCTGGTGGGAATCGAACTTGCCTTAATTACAGACAGCTGGCTGCTAGGCTAAGTGCTAACATCCTTCACCACCGAGGTATCTCTCTTTTTCTTTTTCTTTCTTTTTCCTTTTTTGCTTTTCAATGGATGCCTCCCTCAAATCCCTCTGTATTGCATCCAAAATGCAGTCGCATCTGGCTGGGCTTGGTCTCAGGGTTTGTGTCTCCTCAACTAATAAGCTTTTTTTGAGCAACTTGTCAGTCAAACCCTTCAAATGAATCAACTGACAATGCAACCTAGGGAAATGAAGAAGGATTGACATTAAACAAGCGCAGGACCTGAATGGAGAGAAAATTGCCTGTCTTCGCATCTAGATAACATTACGAATTCTTCAGAGTGACACTCTGAATTTTTTTTTTATTTTTTAAAGAACGACAGACCAGGAAAAAGATTTCTAGCCTAACCATCGCAGTCGTAATGATTCCTCTCCCCCTCATCCCCACCCAAATTTCCTATACGTGAGAATAAAGATGATTGTCGGATATGTTTAGGCTATCTGAGGCAAAACAATCCAATCAGCATTTGCTTCACACGACCTCTGATGGTAAACATACATCCATGCATTAATAATGCAAAATAATTGACAACTTGTGGTATTTTCGAGGCCTCTGACATTACCTGCGCCTTAGAGTGGATTGCCTGCTGTAGGCTGCCAAATGAAGAGTTCCTAATTTATCATGACATCATTATCATTATCCTGCATTTCCTTTATAAGGGAGAAGAGAAATTGCGCACTGGTGAATGGCTGTACAAAAAGAAAAAAAAGAAAAAAAAAGTGACAATTGACAGAAAATCAACCGTAGCTAGTTCTATCTTTGCAATTGTAGTCTCTGTCTAAAATGTAAGATGCTAGAGATGTCAACAGTGTTAAAATCCAACAACATTCTCCCGTGCTTTCTCTCTCTCCCCCTCCCAATGTCTCCCAAATAGAATGGTCTTTAGAACATCCAGTTTTTCCACAAAAGCTGAGAAAATGATGCTTAAATCCTGCCTCCATTCCAGCTCTGCTCAGCCCTGGATTTGCATGCTTTCATAACTATTTCTTTTCTTAATTTTTCTTACAGTGTATACCCTAATCAAGATGGCTTGCAGGATATTATAGTTATTTACTGAAGTTTTAGCCTGGTTTGTCAAGTTTGTTTGTTTTTAAATGACCCTGTAATTCCTTCCATTGGGGTGGACTCTCGGTGACTGAATGGAGCTGAGCGTTTACTGGCTGAATGCCTATGCAGAGTTCGCAGCAAATATTTTCTCTATGCATCTTCCTAGGATCGGACTCACACCCTCCTGATTGCGAAGTGAGAGCTCCACCTGCTTGTTTGTTAAATATAGTTAAATTTGTTAAGTATAGAAATTAGAAATAAAGACTCCTTTCAGATGAACTTGATACCTGGTGACTTAATGGACACATATGTGGTGGAATATACACCAGAGTTGCGAGAGGGAGAGACTCTTTTATAGAGAGCAAACAAGGTTGACTCAGCCTTCCATCCTTCTGAGGTGGGTAAAATGAGGACCCAAATTGTTGGGGGCAATAAGCTGACTCTGTAGAGTACTTAGAAAGGGCTGTAAAGCACTGTGAAGTGGTATATAAGTCTAAGTGCTATTGCTATCACTATTGTTAATATAGTATATACATCTTGGCAGGCAGAAAGAGGAAGAAAATGGACCTTTTCAGTGTATATTCAATAGTTATGCATATAAGCACTTTAGTCTGGCAAGGTTTTGTAAGCAACAATAAAGAAACTAATCTAAAATAACTCCTCATGTTGTTCTTGGTTCCCTGGGCCTAACATTAAATGAATTTGCTTGGCAAAAATAAAGAAGTGATTCATCTTGTTCCAGGGTTTTTTCCCCCCCATTTGAGATCAACCTACAATCCTGGGGTATCTTAGTAAACTCCCACCCAAGTTCTCACCAAGACTTAATCTACTTAACTTTACCTACTTACTCAAACTGAAATATGAAAAAAAAACAAAAACAATAGGAAGAGATTGAGGGGGAAATTTAAAGGCAAAATGGTGTGGTGAAGTACAGGTAGTCCTTGACTTGTGACCACAATTGAGCCTAGCATTTCTGTTGCAAGTGAGACATTTGTAAAGTGAGTTTTGCTCCATTTTATGACCTGTCGTGCCACAGTTGCTCAGTAAATCACTGCAGTTCTTAAGTTGGTAACACAGTTGCTAAGCGGATCTGGCTTTCCCATTGACCATGCTTGTTAGAAAGGTACAAAAGGGGATCACGTGACCCAAGGACCCTGCAAACATCATAAATATGAACCAGTGGCCAAGCATCTGAATTCTGATCACATGACCATGGAGATGCTGCAATGGTCGCCATTGTGGAAAATGGCCATACTTCACTTTTCTAGTGCCGTTGTAACTTCGAATGGTCACTAAATGAATGATTGTAAGTTGAGCACTAACTATATAAGCTTCTTGTACGTCTGCTTCAGAATGAAATTTAGAATAGAATACAGGTGGAAGTCAGTCCTAGAGGAAATCAACCCTGATTGCTCTAGAAGGCCAGATCCTGAAGATGAAACTCAAATACTTTGGCCACCTCATGAGGAGGAAGGACTCACTGGAGAAGAGCCTAATGCTGGGAAAGATTGAGGGCAAAAGAAGAAGAGGACGACAGAGAATGAGGTGGCTGGATGGAGTCACTGAAGCAGTTGGTGTGAGCTGAAATGGACTCCGGGGGGTGGTGGAGGACAGGAAGGCCTGAAGGAACATTGTTCATGGGGTCATGATGGGTTGGACATGACTTTGCAACTAACAACAAAGAGGTGGAAGGGGCCTTGAAGTCCCCTAGTCCAGACCTCTGCTCAAGCAGGAGAACCTATACCATTTCAGAATAAACAGAAGGGAAAAGAGACAGATCTTCTCCCATAGTTCTTTTTGCTTGCATACCTATTAGTATTTATTTTTTTTATTTCTTTGACTAATAGATGAGTAAGAATGTTCTCTCTGCTTCCCGCTACAAGGACAGAACTACAGATAAGTAATTGGAAGGTTCTCTGGGGGCAGGGAATGGGCTGTATTTGCTCCTCTTTTTATTGATGTTAAATGTTAGGTTAGTCTCTCCTTTAACTTCACTGTTGATCTGTGAAGCAAAGAGGGCAACTTTCCAAAGCCTTAGGTGTCATCTTTTTAAAAAAGGTAATTTAAAATATAAAATTGAGGGAAGAGAGAGACAGGAGAAAGCAAACAATAGCAAATTTAATGCTGCACTACATACAGCTTTAAGGAGGGTGAGTTTTCAGCTGTGTTTTGAAGGACCTAAAACCCTGATGTTGGGAAAGATTGGAGGCAAAGGGAGGATGGGATAGCAGAAGATGGAACAATGGTTAGATGGTGTCTTTTGTGCAATGGACATGAATTTGGGCAAACTCCAGCAGACAGTGGAGGACAGAGTTGTTTAGGGTCCTGCAGTCCATGGGGTTGCAAAGAATTGGACACAACTCAGCCACTGAACAACAACAATTTGCACTGTGGGGGAGATTTTGAATGGCCGATCATTCACAAGAAGCATCAAAAGAAGCATGGAGAAATTTGGAGAAGAAAATTTAAATTAACAATCACTTTATTGGATATATTTTAATCAGTTTTCCCACTAAGTTATAATAATGACACATTTCTCTGTCACAACTATCTGGCCATAGCTTCACACCTCATATTCCAGTAACAAACAAACTGGTAGACCCTGATACCATTCTGCTGCCCTTTTTGAACATTTGAAATTTACGGATTTATTTATTAGATTTTTATCCCACCTTTATTATTTTGTAAGTAACTCAAGGCAGCAAATATACCTAGTATTCTTTCACCCTCCTATTTTAACCACAACACCCCTGTGAAGTGAAGTGAGCTGAGAGTGAGTGACTAGTCCAGAGTCACCCAGCCAGCTCTTTTCCCAGGCCAGGTATGATGACCCCAAACAATATTAACCCTTTATGAGATTGAGTTATTACTTTCAGAAACCCCAAAGGTTTCCTAAACAATCAAAACAACCTCTTAATTCATCACCAGAGCCCTCACATTCTCTTAAGGGTAGACTAATGAGAACCAAGCATGCTTAGCAATGAGAGAATTCAGAGAATATAATACGTGTTTTTCAACCTTAGATGAGTGGACTTCAACTGACAGAAAATGGGATTTTCCCACATATTTTACCAGGAAATGTAGCTAAGGTAGGCTCAGAATCCCTGTTGGGATTTCTGGGAGTTGAAGTTGTTGAATTTTTATTCACTCTATACTTAATTAAAAATGTCTTTATTATTGTGTACATTTAAAATGGCCGACTAGGCCTTGGTCTCACACACATACACACAAGTTGGAGACAGCCTGTCTGCTGCTAGGCAGATCTCAATGGTCCTGGAAGCCCATGTGATGTGTCAATCTTGATTAGTATGAAAAGGTATAAATACCCGAGGCACAGCTCCAAGCCTTGTGGTGGCATTGTATTGAAACTAGTATGCTAACGTGTTGGCGCTTTCAGCTCCAACCTTTACTTTCTGTTTTGTTTCTGTATGTTTAACTACCTCAATGTAGATAGCTTGTAAATAAACCTGCCTTCTTCTGAACCTTGGAATGCTGTGGCCTCCTGACTTTGCCTCCGCTATGACCCATCGACCTACATCTAGTTGCAAGGTTTCCCGCAGCAGAGTAAAGACTGCTCTGCAAATATTTAACAGGAGTCCACCCATTTTCAAGCTGCCAAGGCTGAGAAACACCAAAATAAATTAAACTGGAAAAGAAAGTCATACTTTCTTTCAGCGTTCTGGAAGAGGACATGACTTGAAAACCAAATCTAAGACACCATACCCTGCAATATTTTGTTGAAGATCAGGTAAATCTTGCAGGCTTCTCGCTATCACCAGCCTGTGAGTATTTGCAGAGAACAAATCAATCAGTGAGTTCTAATAAACCATTAAAGTGACTCTGGGATTATTTTTTTGCTACCCCAGATTAAAAGAAAAGTTGGCTTAAAGGAAGAAAGCAATTTAAGAATCCATGATCACAAAAGAAAAGCTCATCAGAATTTGTCTCATGGTGACATTTATTTCTCATTAAACAGAAGATTATTTTCAAACAATATGATAAAACTCATAAAAATAAAAGCTCCCTCCTGCCTTGTGCAGACAGATTCTCATCTGTTAAAGATGCTACATTTGAAGGAGTGGGAAATGGAAATCAACTGGGACATAAAAAGAGAACTCTGCAGTGGGATAAGGAAAATGAAGCTGAGTATTTTTGTTTAGGGTAATGTTTGACAAGCTTTGAACTTAAGTCAAAAGAATCAAACAGCAATATTTTACTTGGAGCATGATCCATATCATTGGTTTGGTGCATGTAAATGGAAAGCCTACAAATCACATTGTTAGCAACAAAATAACAACACCACACCCAGAAACATAATTGGTTAAGTGGTGGGGGAGCCAGGCAGTTCAAATGTGTATATTTATTGCAAACTTAAGCTCTCTACAAGAATCTGACCTACTAACAGTCAAGGGAAATTAGTGGTAGTTAAGAATAAAAAGGAATTCAAGGTGGGTTGGACTTACATCTCTTGTGAGTGGACAGGGACTCATGACTAATGATTCACTTGACCCCTGCCTAGCTCAGCATGGTCATCTCCGACATAAACTCAGTCACACTATTCACCAGTATTTCCTATCAGCTAACTAATAGAAGATTGTGGAAGACATTCAGTTCACTTTATAATATAAATTTATTAATGTAAGAGCTTTTGACTATTACCGCTGCCAAATCCCCTCAGTTATCCTTGGGAATGGTTCTCTGAATGTTACACTGAAAAGAAAGTGTCAGGGTTTGTTATTTAATGATTTAAGAGCTGACCAGCTGCTACAATGATGTAATGCTGGGAATGAGTCAGCAAGGTTTTGGGGCTGATATCACTTTAAGAGCCTGTAATAAAGAGAGGCCCTGTTGGGGCATCTCTCTCTCTCTCCGTGTGTGTGTCTATGCTGTAATAGCTGATTGCTGACTGTTGGAGGTCTGACTAAAGTACTTGTATGTATATATCGTTTGTAGATAAAACCACTATTTAAATACAAACCTCTGTTTACTGTATTTGCTCCTGGGTTGTCTCACATAGTTAAACTGTGTGCACTCTGACAGAAACAAAGTGCATATCAACAGGACATTTCCTGAAAATAAGGCAAAACTGAACACCAAAATATGTATATTAGTGTGTTCTGACTTGGGCTTCACAAAATCACGAAGCAGCCTCCTTATCCCGACAAAACCCCTTTTTATTAGGCTAATGTGAATTCCTATCATTCACATCCAGCAAAGTCCTGGCAAACAGTCTTTCAAGGGTGAAT
>JANHFR010004414.1:18586-29535 GCA_032468015.1 Mimophis mahfalensis
TTCAAACCAAAAAAATCATTTCTGGGAAGAGGAGGCAGAGGGTGACAACTGGGAAGAGCAGCAAGGTTCTTCCTCCTACCGTGCCTGCTTTACCACAAACCAAATTTGTAAAACTTCGTAAGTTGAGGAAACCGCATCTAAAATTTGTAAGTCGAGGAAACCGCATCTAAAGCTGCCAACAGTTTTAGATTTGTAAGTTGAAAAATTTGTAAGCACGTGGCCACTTTTTCCATTTGTAAGTTGAAAAATTTGTATGTCGAGTAGTTTGTAAGTAGAGGGACCACTGTATTCGTTCCATTAAAATAAAAAAGATACCTTTGTGTCCATTAATACTCCAAGATGAGTGATTTATCCAGTGATCCAACTAGAACTAATATCTGGAAACAAACAGCTTCCCTTGTCTTTCAGCTACTCCGTTAAATGGGAACATCCATCTTGGCCAAGGATACACAATCTGGCTAAAGCTTATAATTTTGTTTCAGTGGTGGGATTCAAATAATTTAACAACCGGGTCTCTGCTCTGACTGGCTGGGGGCCATGGCTTGGGGGGATCATGTGACTGGGTGGGTGTGGCTCATGTCGCTCATGTCAAGGGACACCTTGCTTGGCCCCTTCCCACCCAGCTCTCCAACCACTCTGTCAGAGGGGGGGGGCAGTGGTAGGGGGACAGTGGTAGGGGCGGCATGACCCCCCCCCCTCTCCAGTCTGCCAGTTCCACCTGACCTACTCCTTGAGTCTCACCATTCTCCTCTCCCCCCCCCCCAAGCAGCAGCAGCCTCTGTGGGACAACAGGGACTCTTGTTGTTCTCATAGCACGGCATACGCTTGCTATCTCTGCTTTTCTGCTTTCAAGCAGTGATCTTCTCTGCTTCCTCGGGACGCTGGTGCAGGCACCATGCATCGCTTGTCGGCGCTGAGCAGGGAAGACGCTGTCACACCCTTCACCCTCACTTCCCTAAGTGGAGAGCCGAGGCTGTGTGCTTCCTTGCTTAGCTGGCCACCTACAAAGAGCCACGCAGCCAATGACCACTCAATGCCCCATGCAGCATTGCCCAGTCACCAGTGGGGATGGAGCATTGGAGCAGTGCTGCAGCTGAGGCCCCTGCACTGCAGCTGAAATAGAAGGCACCACACAAGAAGATCCTCACATATATGAACTGGCAGGTCAAGGCGGTGGAGTACGCAATGCAGGGGCCTATCATCCTGAAAGCAGGTGAGATCCAAAAGGAGCTGCAGAAGGGTATCAAAAAAACGTTCACAGAAGTCATCAAGGCCATCATTGGTGATTTGCAGCAAGCACAAATTTAATTCAGCCATTCAATCCGCCACTGAATGGCCAGCCACCTGTCGCAAAACTTCACAGTTTTTGTCCTCCTCAGCATCATCCTCCAAGCACAAGCAGTGGCGGGGTCCATGGGAATCATTCCTGCTCTGGAGCAGCAAACTCCAGAAGGTTGAACAAAGTTTTCAGCAAGGAACAAAGTTTTGAGCAAGGATGCACTGTGGAGTTAGGCCCTTCACACTCACATCTAGACCACTGGAATTTGCTGAGCTGGGGCAGGAATGATTCCCATGGAGCTGGGCTGGCTGCTCCTTCCCCACCAGCAGCTGCACAGGGCATTCAGTCGGCTACCACATGCAGGAAAACAAAGGTTTGTGGGACTAAAAAAAAATTCAATCAATTCCAACGTTGTGAGATTTTTTTTCTTTCTCAAGAAGTTGAAATTGATTGATTGCACTCTCTTTTATAATAATAATCTTTATTAGGTTCCTGACTGAAGTCTTGAACCAAAAGGTAAAGGGGAAAGAGGGGTGACAAGGAACAATACAAAAGTGGGATGTAAGACACCATTAAATAAGATAAAATCAGCATCATGCTGTGTAAAAGTCAAAGACATTGGCATTAAGCATGAGCGGTAAGGATTTATGCAATCCAAGTCACTTAAAATGGTTAAAACAATCTGGCAATAAACTGAGTGGCAGTCAGGGGGAAATTCCAGAAACTATCACTGTCACTGCTCCTCATAGGTGAAGCAAGCCGGATCAGCAACATAAGGGTCAACACTGGCTGTAGATTGGAGGGGGCTCTCTTTTTACAGGCAGCCACTTTAGTCAAAAAGCAGGCTACGTTGGCAGTCATCAGGGGATCCACGTGCTGATCCAAGAGGAGCAATGACAGTGTTCAGGGCCACAAGGGAGGTCTAGTTTAGCAAGGGTTGGCCAAATAAAGGTCTCTCTGTCCTGGGACCACAGGGGGCAGTAAAACATCAGAATGGAAGCATGGGAGTTTCTCTGGGGAGAAGATCCCCAATGCCAGGCCAGAGCATGTCCTCCTAGCTCTATGAGTGGAGCTGTTGAAGTCCAGGTCTTGGAGCCAAGTTATGACTGACTCTAAAGAGTTGGGCAAGATGGAGGCCTTCGGGTCAGGCAATGAGAGGCCGAGTACTGACAATTTGTTGGACATGATGCGTGCCCAGGCACTGATGTGGTTATCGTGTTGCAGTAGATGTAAGAAACCGCCACATATGTGGATCAGGGCTGTTGTGGGGGAGAAGAGGTGGCAAGAGGAGCTCTGTCTTGCTCCACGCACCTCAATGAAAGGCAGCAGACCGGCTGCTTCCCTTTCCTACCCTGTCTGGTGCTGGAAGCTGAGTGTCAGCCACACACCTAGTCACCCCTGCAGAGATCAGGTAAGCTGCGGCAAAGGCAAGCAAGTGGGCTGGGCTGTGTGGGAGGCAGCTAAGGGAGGAAGACTCACCAGGCAGAGATCAGCTGGGCTGCAGGAACCACGGTCAAGGCAAGCGAGAGAGCCAGAGAGCAGCAGCTGACATGCCACAGGCATGACTGTAGGCATCGGTCAAGGTGAACAGGGTGGGCCAGGGCCAGCCAGCAATTTAACAACCAGTTCGGCTGAAGTGGTGCAAACTGGTTGAGTCCCACCACTGGGTTTTTTTTGGTTAGGTGACCATTTAATGACCATCAACAGTATGACAGCCTGGTTCTGGAAGCCCTAGTATTAACTGTCACTCTAGCCACCTATACAAGTGAAATATCCTTTTATTTATATATTTAAACAAACCAAACCCTGGTACTATTGTCTCAGAAATTTAGATTTAACAGCAGTACATCTTTTTCAGTGATATTTCTTTCTTCTTACTTTTTTTTAAAAAAAATTTTTTAATTGTATAATCCTAGGACTTCTATTTTTTGTTCAAGAATTTTGTTTCAATAAGCGTACATGAGAATGTTTGTGATACATATTAATAATGATGCAGATGCATGATTCTGAATCCCTGTATAATAGTTTACTGTTTTGTAAAAATATAATTAGAGAAATTAATTTAATTTAATTAGAAAATTATATCCTGTACTTGATATTCCAAGAACTTTGATATTCCAAAGTTCCAAGGAATTTTCTTTCAGACTTTTCAAGCTATCGTTTATTAAAACTGGTATTTGAAGTGTCTTACAGAAGAATATTCAAGATCTTAAGAGGAATAATAGAGATTATTTGGGCACAAAATATAATTTGACAATAGCAAAAACCAATATGAGATGGAATATCTAGTTAAGAATTATACTGAATACTCTAATCAGTGAATTTTGTATGAAATTCGTTTTGTCTTTCCTTGTTAATTTTTAATTCTGGTACACTTCATATTATATGTTTCAAGATTTTAATCTTCCTTTTATTATTTGTATCAAATGCAATATCAAGTACACCTACAGAACTATTTTCAATGTTAATCCTGTTAAAATGCATGTGGCTGCACCCAAAACAGCAAGATTTGATCATATACACAAATAAACCATATATAGATACAGTGGTCCTTCGACTTATGAACCACTCAACATCCGAATCTTTTGACATCCGAACGGAGAAACCATCAGCAATTTTAGCTGCGGTTTCCCCGACTTCCGAATGTCAGCTGCGGTTTCCTCGACCTACGACCTGGTCCCTAACAAATGATAAACTGTTGTTTGTAAATATTTATTGTTGAAAGGTTCTGTTGCTGTGCAGTTTGTATGCCTTGATGAAGAGGTTTGCACAAAAAACTGGGTGTCTGGGTCTTTTTCCTAGGCTCCGGAACGAATTAATCCGTTTCCAATGCATTCCTATGGGAAACCGCTTTTCACCCTACAAATTTTTCGACCAATGAATGTGCATTCAGAACGGATTAAATTCGTAAGTCGAGGGACCACTGTATTTACTTACATATGCACACACATGCATACATATATACACATAAACATTTAGACATTACATTTATTTATACACACATATAACAACTGAAAGCTGTTTTGCTTATATTGTCTTTGCAGCCTCAGTCCTCGACTTGAGCTTCCAAATGGATAGCATTGCATTTGCTTGCAGTGTTAGTATAGTTTCCGCACAACTTCTTTCTTTAACTCTGTTATATTCCCACTATATAAATCCTATGACTCCACTTTTCCACAGACACATTTCATAAAGGAAAGCACACAATACCGTTTGCAAAGAACTGTTTGCAACAAATGATAAGATAAAGACATTTTTCCTGTGGGCTTGTTTTGAAGAACTGACTAATCTGTGGATAGTGATAACTTTGTGGAGGTTTTTTGCTCACTTTCCTTCATCTGTGCTTGGCTGCAAGAAAACATTTAATTTATGATGGAAACTAATTCACATATAACTTCTTTGAGATCAGAAATTTCTAATCTGATTCCTATGCAATAAAGCATAGGAAATTTAACCTATTGCCATAGAAAAGGAAGATATAGGTAGTCAATATTATTTGCAAATCAATTAATCCTGTGGTAGAATACAAATTACCAGTAGATAAGTGAGATATATCTATTTTGACACAGTGGAAAAACCTTTGGAGTTCTTTTGGTTGTATGAAAATAATTCCTCCCTATTAAAAATAATTGTTTTACTTGATAGATGATTTTAGACTGATTGAACATGTGGCAAAAATAGAGACAGAATGAATTGGGAGAAAAGTTTTAACTAGGCTAAAATGTAGATAGACATGGATTTGCAGTTATGGTAATATTTATGTCTTGGTGCTGTTACAATAAGTAATTCCCTAGACAAACCTCTTGTTCGTAATTTGACACTGTCTAATAAATGCAACCAACCAACCACCACAAAGAAACTGAAAAATTATTGCAGAGCAAAAGTGGAAAATTACATTGTCTCAGAGATAACATTATTTCGTGATTTCATTTTTTAACTAAGAAGTTGACATTTTCCTGGCATGTCGCTTTTTGATAGTGATAATTTTATTCATTTTGTTTCCTATATTTCAGGTGATTATTTGCCAAATGAACAAAGCCTTCCTTCTTGTTTTCCTAAGAATTAGAAAACAACTATTTTTTTCTGATAGAACAGTAAACTTATTCTATGTAGGAAACAGGAAACTCTAAGTAAGAACAATATTCTTATAATTCTATAGTACAATTAAAACATTTTGGCCAGTCAGGGCCAATGCCTGACAGAAGAAAACGTTTTTTATATGTATTTTTTTGTTCTATCTCTTGGTAACTGTAAGTGGCTAATTTAGTTGTGGTTAGCAGCTAAGGAAAATAGGTTAATACAGGCCTTTGGAAAAATCATGGAGGAAGAAAAGGCATATAGACCCAGAGATTAATGAACAATTTTATATGTTATTAGTATTCTGATTCAGATGGAAATAGTCCAAAACTTTCATCATAATGCTGGTTATTTATAATTATTTTTGACTGCTTTAAATGATTTAAATTATCTCTAGTTTAATCTTTCACTAGAGATAGCAAGGATGGACTTGGTGGAAAAAAAGGAATTAATATGTGGGTTTTTTAGATAATAGATTTTATATGTTGCATTACTTCTATGCAATGATTTTGTTAATTGGTGGGACATAAATGTAGAGAAGGAAAGAGGATGAGGAGATCATTGAAAAATAATTAAAAATAAGTTGGTAATCCTTTATTATTATCCCTATTTTGTAAACTGTAACATCAATTTAGGAAATATTTTGCAGCTTCCTAGAAATAAGTGGGGAAACAAATGAGGCAGTTCCCTAAAGGTGTGGCTCATACAACATGCTAGGCTAAGGTGACCAGACGTCCCACTTTTGGCGGGGCGGTCATGCTTTTTGCTAATTTGTCTTGCATCCCACCTCCTTTTTAAAATGTCCCGCCCCCATGCTGCCGCCGCCATCATGCGGCCACTGTGTGCTGCGCCGCCCAGCTCAGGGCGGCCACCCCACCCAGCTCAGCGTGTGTCGCCATTCCTTCCCTTCCCCCCTCCCACTCACCGTCCCACCAGCATCCTGGCAAAGTCTGGTCACCTTATGCTAGGTCAGAGTCATAGTAATCACACTATGGAGTTGTTTGTTCAATATGTTGGAAAAACTAAATTATTTTATAACTTGTAGTTCTTTTAATTCCGTAAAGAGTTGAAGACCTGGCTCCTCACATTAGCCAGTCTGGATTGAGGGAGGGGATTTTATTTTTATCTTGTATGTTTGGGTGTGCTAAATTTAATCCATTTTAACTTTTGTACTTTCTGTTTTTTAATGCCCTGTCCACTGCCCTGAGTCCATTTTGGAAAAGGGCGGTATATAAATACAATAAATAGTAAATAAATAAATAAATAATTATAGAATATGGATATCTATCAGATAAATATATATTTAAGCATGGAAAAACATAGTGTTTGCATATATCTTTCTTGTTTTAAATACCTATTTTGACTGATTGCATTGTTGCACTATTCTGATATCAATATTTAAATCATTCCTAAGATCATTCACAGGTTACAACTTGGTATATATTGCCTAAACTTTTAACCTAGGAAGAAGGAATCCACTGTAATGAGAAAATAATGTTGCACCACTCTATTCAAAACTGGTTTTAGAAAAGCTCGAATATGTATAGGTAATTAAATACAAATGTTTGTATTCAGGTAATGATGGGTTTACACACTGACTGCAACACCACAATGGAATTTTTAATGAACCATATTCTGATCTGAAGTTGCTTCCTCATCATGCTGTCATGTCACATAATTCTAGAGTCTACAATTCAGAAAAATGATGTCCATATCTGTAAGGAAGAAAAACTGAGAGTGAATGCTGCTTTTACGAAGAAGCCTTCTGTCCACGATTGGTGGCCTTCCTTTCTGAAGAAAAAGGCAGATTTTTTACATTATGAATTGTAGAGATTTTAAAAGAATCTACTGCAGAGAGCTGAATTAGGCATGCATGCTTCTTTTTTACTATTTCAAATTTGCATGTTATAAGTTATATTACACACTTCTAAATCTGCAACATATGTTTTAAATGAGTTGCATATCTATTTTTCCACCCTGTTTAATTCCCCAGATCTCTGCAGGACTTTCAATACAAGGCTTGTGATACAAAGCTGCCATAAACATTTCTCAAATTAAACTGGTTTTATATATCCAGCCACTATTAATGTCAACACATAAACAAAGAAGTAATCAAACAAATGGAAAAACGAAGTAGAAGAAAAGAAGATGACAAATAGAAACTTTGCAATATTCTTTTAAAAAGACCACAATATGTTTACAGTAAGTCATGGCTTACCTTGTTTTGTCATACTGTATATTTCATGTTTTATTCATTTAAGCTTTTGGCTAAAAAGCACAATTAAAATAAGCAAACAATAAACAATCATTATCAACTGTATATATGAACCTTCCCATCCAAAGCCTAAAACAGTGCAAAACACAACCAAAATGCTAGATTGCCATTAGCCAGCTAAAATACTCAGCTTTAATATTAATAGGGTATAAACAGATTAATATTGAATTGATTTCAAGACAATAAAATATCAGGGCCATGCTACACCCCAAAATCTTGGAAAAACCTGATGATGATGATAATGATGATGATGATACAAATTCTTGTGAGTATTACATAGCTGTTATATTACTAACAAAAAGGATGCATCTGGGAATACATCACTATGGGATAGTGCTGGAATGATTATCTACAATGTTTTCCATTTACTTTCTATATTATTTATAGCACTCCATTAGGCCTAGTTTACTGACTATATTTCTTATCTAGGTTACATTTAGTTTAGTTTTGCTTGATCTCCAGACTATTGACATATTACCAAACTGTTTTCAAAGGAAAACCAATTATACTTTTTTTTAATGCCCTGAATCAGAACCAACTTTGCTGAACAAATCAGAAACTACAGTACAACGGTTAAAAGAAGAACAGCCTCCCACCGACTGGTGTGGTCCCACAGAGTTGGCCTCCTCAGGGTGCCGTCGGCCAAACAATGTCAGCTGGTGACCCCCAGGGGGAGAGCCTTCTCTGTGGTGGCCCCTGCCCCCTGGAATGAGCTGCCATTAGAGATCTGGATTGTCCCCAACTTGAGAGCCTTCTGCTGTGCCCTTAAAATGTATTTATTCCAGCAAGCTGGTCTGTCCCCATGAAGAGGTATTTTAATTGGAATTTGTAATTGGGGATAATGGATTTTAAATATTTTAAATTTTGTTTGTTGGTCGGGCTTAAATTTTGGTTTAATCTATATTTTAAATTTTGTACTGGTATGTTTTTATGGCCCTGTAAACCTCCTTGAGTCCTTCGGGAGAAGGGCGGTATAAAAATAAAATAAATAAATAAATAAATAAATAAATAAATAAATAAATAAATAAGTAAGTAAGTAAGTAAGAGTTATGCAGTTGGAACATGTAATCCAAAATATACTTCTCGGGGCCTCACTCATTTACACACACATTTCTCCATATCAAGTTTAAACTGTATGTTGCAATACTTAGTGACCGTGTGCGGCTTCCAGTATGCTAACTCCTTTAAGGATTTAGCAGAACTTCGAAGGAAAATTTCAGTTTGACAGAATTTGACTGAAGTGCAAAGTGAAAATGCCAAACTGAACTTATACTTGAATTTGAATGACCGCTCTTAAATCCATATGCAAGCAGAAAGCCCCTTTCCGCCAGAGTGAAGGGCTAACCAAAAGACTAACTAAATTAAGTCCATCTGCTTCGACATTCAGAATTGAGCTGACATAAAGCACTGCCTCAAACTGGATTGTTATGATAAACAGAGTAGAAAAACAAGATGACAGGCAGCATAGAAAAACTAGTATTTATTATATATTACACTATTAAGCATAAAACTTACGCATGTTAATTTTCTCAAAGTAAGCATTTTTTTTTTAAAAAATGAACTTTTTATTAACTTCTGAGGCCAGCCTTAACTGAATGACAAGTGAAAGCTTAGTAAGCAATAAGTTAATTAATTGTAACTTTGATTTTACAGGCTTTCAACTATTATTATTTAACAGTAATATCCTATATTGGTAATCTTTTGGAAAGGTATATGTTTTTTTGCCAAATAGCAATAGTCCTAAGGCAGCAATATTTTAGTTTGTGGATGTTACTCTTAACAAGAACCACAGGGTTATCAATTGCTAGAAAATGTTGGCTCTATCAAGAAAATTTAAAAAACACATTTATTTATTTCATGAATGTCAGATATGCTATTATTGATGAATGTGCCTGGCTCTTAATGATGCAGACATTTGGTATTTATTAAGATAGCTTTTTGTTAACTGTTATGGGCCAAAAGCTTCCTTGGATGTGGACCAAGGTGGTGCCAACAGGAGCCACATAAACAGACTCAATGAGAAAAAAAATGCCCCCTTAGTGGTTGATACCCTATTACCCTGGTCTGCAGCTGTTGATAGGAAATAAATGTTATAAGTGGGAACAGAGAATCACAACCACAAAATGATGGTATTTGATTTTTATTGGTTTCAGAGAGTCACTTTTAAATTCCATTAATAACTGGCCCTAGTTTTTATAGGGCTTGAATCTTACATATTTTTGGTCCTTGATGGTTCTCTCTTTTCTGGTTTTCAGAAAAATTGACTCATTTTTATTCACATGGCACGTTCTGAAAATGAACAAATATTTTCTTAGCAGGTTGTTGTTTGACAAATCAGTGTGTTTCCTGACAGTAACCGCCTAAAAATGCAAGAGATTTTTTATGATTGTAAACTATATTTGGCTTCAATATTACTGAAGTTGAAACATGTTGCTTGCCAAAAGTCTGTTTTTACTACACTAATCCTTCTGCACAGTTAATGTTAATAGATAGAGACAACTGAGGACAGAGAATCATCTCTTTTCTTTTATAAATCTAAATATTACTTAAATGCCAAAGAGATCAATTCTGAAGCAGAAATCTACAAGCCAAGGCAATTCAAAAATTAAGGCATGGAACTGTCATGGCCCCATCAGACCCTGGTCTGAGGAGGAGGAGGAGATGGAGCCAGGGCCAACAGAAAGGGAGGGCTCAGTTCCTATGACTCATGAGGAATGATCTGGGGATGAGGATGAGGCAATCCAGGGCCTTTTGGACTTTGGAAGAGTAGGCAGGGAAGAAGAGAGGATACAGGCTGACCAGGATTTCAAATTTTTTGACAACTGGTTCTGTGGGCATGGCTTAGTGGGCATGGTTTAATGGGTGTGGCTAAGTAGTCATGTGACCAGGCACGCATGGCTGGGTGGTCATGTGACTGGGCAGGCATGGCCAGTGGTGGGATTCAAATAATTTAACTGGTTGTCAGCCTTAATGACCAGCTGTGTAGGCGTGGCTGGGTGGGCATGTGACTGGGTGGGCATGGTCAACTCGACACCACTTATGTCAAGGGATGCTTCTCCTCCCCTGGCCTCTCATGACTGTGGGGATGATGCAACAGTCATAAGTGTGAAAAAAGGTCATAAGTCACTTTTTCAGTGCTGTTGTAACTTTGAACAGTCACCAAATGAGCTGTTGTAAGTCAAGGATTTCCTGTACAAAAATACAAAAAGCCTCTTTGCTTGCAAAAAGCTGCCCTAAATACTAATCATTAGATTTAAAAGACCTGCAAGCTGGAGTTACAAATCAGGCAGGGTGCCAGAGCACCTTGAGGAATTAAAA